>JACEIK010013396.1:2019-26324 GCA_018107945.1 Datura stramonium
ATATCTTATTGGAGAAGTTTTATACTAGTTTAGATGCCTTGACACAGTCCATTTCCAACAATGCCACAGGTGGGTGCTTCATGGATAAGAACATCAATATAATTGCCATCATCTTGGACAAGATAGCAAAGCACAACCATGCTTAGCATGGTGGGGAAAAAGCAGAGGAATCATTGTAGGAATTCCTTCTATATCTCATTTGATGAAGGAAAATTAGGAGCGAGATCAGATGATAGCCACTATGGAAACCAACATAGCCCTTCTCATGAAGAATTGGCTGAGTCTGAGGTTAAGAAGGTGCATGTTATTGATGAGATCGTGAATGGTGTTCAGTACGGGCATGGATGCCCTCCTCCTCCATAATATTAGCCATTATAAGAGCCACCACCTCTGCTAGTGGAAGACGCTAACTATGTTGGCAACTCATCCAGTGGATATAGACCGCAGTATCAGCAGGGCCACCCTTCTTCTTCATACCAAGGGAAATGGAGACCTTAACCGCAAGGTCAATGTCAATATTATCCTAAGAAAGATTGTGATGGTCAAAATCAGGGTCAGCAAAATTACCATAATAGAGACTCATCTTTTTATGTTCCGCCTAAAGGTCCCCCCTCTAACTCCTAAAATTGAAGGGAGGGTCCTTCACATGATCATGGAGGCTCAAATCTTGATGGATGTTGAAAAAGGTGCTTGCCAACCTGGAGAGAACGGATGCTTGTTCAAGAGTCTCACAGAGATAGTAGGCTCTCACACAACTTTCATTTAGAAATTAGAGCAATAGGTGCGGGACTGCGGGACCTTTCCCATAGACAAAATCCAAAAAAAAAGGTCATCTCCTAGTGACTCAGTGGTGAATCCGAAAGGGCATGTGGGACCTTCTAATGCTCAATGTATGGCCATTATCATGAGGAGTGGTAAGATTGTGCACCCTATTTATGTTGAGGTTGAAAAGGGTATGGTGGAGAATGAGTCTAAGATGGCGATCGAGTTTGATGTCAAAAAAGAGAGACTTAAAAAGCCTTGTACTGATGAGGTAGTCGAGGGTGGATTCAAAAAGCCACCATGGGAGGAAGTTCAAAAAGATAGTTCAGTTGCCCTAGAAGAAAGTGGGAAGGCTAAGAGAGGAGTAAAAGACTTTGCAATATATTTCCTCCACCTGTCCCTCCATTTCTACAAAGAATTGCTCAACGAGCTATTGATTCTAAAATAGAAAACCACATTGAGCGGCTTAAAGAGGCAATACTCCGGGAACTGTTTATTGATGCCATCAAAGAGATGTTGGGGTTTGCTAAGTACTTGAAAATGTTTTTGACTAGAAAGCTACCGCGTGATAAAGAGGAGCTTATTCTTGTGATTCATAGAGTGAGTGCCATCATACCAGGCATATGTGTTGAAAAGAAAGAAGACCCAGGAGAATTTACCATGCCTTTCCAGATCGATAGATATGATTGCTTGCATGCCCTTTGTGATAATTGGGCAAGTACTAGTCTGATGCCTCTTTCCATTTACAAGCATTCTGGGTTGTCCATGATGAAGCTCACCTCTATTCCAGTTCAAATGGTTGACAAGACCATTAAGTCTCTGATGGGGGTGGTGGAGGATGTACTTGTCAAAGTCGACAAATTCGTACTCCTGGTAGACTTTGTGCTTCTTGACTACGATATGGATAAAGATATTCCCATCATTCTTGGGAGATCATTCTTTGCCACTAGGAGAGACTTGATGGATTCATAAAAACATGAAATAATGTTTCGAGTGAAGGATGAGAGTTTTACTTTCAAAACCAAGAGAGATCGTTTGTTGCCTATAGGAGTTGGGGTAATTGTTGTGGTCAATATTGAGCAAGGAGTTGGTAAGGTAGTTGAGCATGTTATTGCTGCATCACCCAAGAGAAATAAGGCTAAATCAACATGGACGAAACAGTTCCTCTGTGACACCAAAAGAAGGAAGTGGGTGAGGAAGTCCCGTCCCAAGCATGGCTTACCAAGTCTGTAACTAGGTATCTTGCATCGTGCCATGATATTAAATCATGCGATTCTTGGGAGGCAACCCAAGGCATGCCACACCATGTGTAGTATCCATGTCATGATACGACATTAAATCAAGTGCTACGTGGGAGGAAATCCAAGATTTTTATGGACTAATGGGTGTTAGTGCATGCATATACACTTGAAAATATGACGGAAAGTGGTCTAAAACAGAAAGAGAAAATTTGGTGCACAAACGACTGCAGAATAGACCATCTTTTAAAGGATAGATTGCTTGTCCATCCATATTTTATTTTGGGCTCACTAGTAAGAAATGGGCAAGAGATTCTCCAATGTTCGGAGCGTGCTCTGCCCAGATGGTCCGTCTATTGGACCCTCCCTGGTAATAAGGAAATCAATGGGCCGATGTGGAGATTGGAGTTTTTGGGTTGGATATTGTTTTAATGGGGTGGGTTGGCCTTTAATTAGCCACCAATAGGCTTGATCTACCTTACCCATTTGGTTTTAAATGTAATAAGGCATGCGAACAGAGGGCATTATTTCCCGACAACACCTGAACCCTTCCTTCCCTTTCTTCTTCTTCTTCTTCTTCTATTTCTCTTACCCTTTAAATTTATCCATTGTTGCTACTATTTTCTTTAAATACTTGATTCTATTCACTCTTCCCTCACTATCACACAAAGTCGACATAATTCTAGGATTTGGAAACCAATTTCAGTCGTGCTCCTTCACTCATTAAGCACACAAACACTTGCTAGCATTTATGTGTTGTTCTTGACTTTGAGATTTAAATTTCATACCTAATGTGATGTGCAATGTGTATTGACTTGGGGTTGTTGAATACCTATGCTTGGTGTATGTCTTGGNTGGGTGAAATTGCTAGAATTTTGGACAGGACTTAGGAAAATTGTTTGAATGTGCTTCAATGCTTGAAAATTACTTCTTGAGCTTGAAATTGGAATAGCCCCATCCCTTGTCTTATATTTGCTCAAAATTTGAAATTTCCTAAGTTGTTTGAATACCTGTGAACCCCGAATGATGGAAGAATAGACAGACAGTCTTTTACAAAGATGGACTATCCATTGTTTTGTCAATTAAACCCATACGTCCCGAGTCAAAGTACGACTCAAGGGACGGATCGTATTTTGGAAGGACAGCCTATACCTTGCACCATACTTTGAAGTAGAGATGGTATTTTTAGGTTCAATTGACAGTACAGGGTACAGTCTGTCATTTAAAGGTACAGATCGTTCCTCCAGCTTTCTTACACTTACTTTCTAATGATTCTATGATATCCCAAGTATATTTTGACAAATTTATACATGATCACTTGTAAATGACATGAAAGAGATCATTATCCCGATGAGGCAAGTCGAATACACACAAGAGGTCTTACCTTGTGGACGAGGATGAGGAGGAGTACTTGCCTCTGGGTTGCAGAAGACTAGAGGTGTCACCCACCCCATTAGCTCGGGTGGAATCTAGTTAGACACCGACTATGGGATCTTCATCCCAGTTGGGTAGTGCCTAGGGTCAAGCCCATTATAGTAGGGACCAGATGGAGATTTCCTCTAGTGAGGTTGCTGTGACAGATCGGAGACGAAATATTTAGTAATACTACTACTAGTTTTGTCTTGTGTTCTTGGGTTAATTTGGACTTTGAAAAGTAGTGAAAAGTAGAGAAATGGAGATATGAGTGAAATTTGATAGCAAATGTTGATCAATTATGGATAATTTCAAGCAAAAATCATATACTTCAAAAGTAGATCGTGTCAAATGGCTCTTTTCCGTGATGACGAGAAGAAAATTGAATAGAGATTTCCTCCAGTGAGGTTGCTGCGGAGGAATTATCCAGTCAGACCTCCTCTCCCCCAAAAACAGAGTTGAGACACAAATAAGGAGAGGAGATGTAGAAACTCAGGTGGGTAGTCCAGGGTGCCAGGGAGCACTATTTATAGGGACGCAATACAGTTAATGGAATGGTCTGTTGGGGAATTACTGAGGAGAGGTTTGTCAGCTTCACTAGTTTCCATTCATTGCTATACATTCGGTACACGTGCAAGCACACACAATCATACAAGTAATATAGTGACTCTTAGCAAGCCAGATGTTGGACCCACAGGGACTAGATTTTCAGTGAATTAACAAGTTTAAGTATCATTTCAAAAATTCAAAAGTGCTAATTTTCCAAGATTTAAAGTTTGTTTGTTGCTAAATGTAAAGACGATCACAAATTTAAGTGAAAAAACTAGTAATGAGAAGAATATAGGGTTAAGGCCAAATATTCATGTAATGCTACGTTCATATGGGTTCAAGTATATACTTCATTTGTTGTCTCACAAGATAAATGCTATGTTCATGGTTTTTTTGAGCCTCTAAACATAATCGAATTAGCCTCACGACTACATCGTTGAGCAGGGATGTGACAACCTAATTCATATGCAATTATCTATGTGGAATGGTTTACAGGGTTAATGCCCTTGGTTATGAACTTTCGAACCTCTAGCCATTTAACCTAACTTGGCTTCACCACTACATCAAAGAGTGGTGATGCAACAATTCAAATTTAGGTGTATATCTTCCCATTTTATAACCAAGTGAGGTGTATTAGGTATATTTCTATCCTAATCGCAAATCAGCTTTAAAGACTTGAACTCGCTTCTTGCATTTCTAGTCCTATCCTAGGTTTTTCTCCTTTGAGTTTGCCTATGATTAACAATGGCATTTCAATGTTGATCAATCATTAAAATGAATAACAACAAGAATGCAAGAACTAATAACAATGAAAACATTAACCAAATAAAAATTAAGAAAATACAATCATGTTATGTGGCCTCAACCCTTGAAGAAGGGTTTTAACCACTCATGCTAATAAACGAATTCATAGCATGCTTACAATTCATGTATAAATTAGAGTAGAAAAATGAACCCCTAAGTAGAGTTTCCTCCGTTCTCCCTTCGCTTCTCTGTGGTTTTAGAAAATAATACATGATATCCAATTAAACGGCTAAGTGTTCCTTTTATAATTATTTAAATTTGGCCTACGGTGTACTGCCTCTGTGTCACACTGGCTATCGTGGAGATTTTCCTTCGTGACATCCTAGCTATCACGGAGATTTGCCTCTGTGACATGCTGCCAATGCGCTGCTGCTCTACTTTGAGTAAGTGATGTTTTTCTTAGCGTAGCACGCTGGCCAACATGCCAAAGTGGCTCCGTGAAATGCTACCAATGCATATGCTCACTATTTTGTAGTCCCTTAATGTCCTAATTTTCTTCCTCGCTCTGTGAGACGGCTCTGAGCACCCCCACTTCTTCTCCGTGGCATGTTGATGACTCCAAATGCCACTTTTAGCTTGTATCCAACCTACAACAAAGGCTAATAACATATGTTAGTTCATGAACACCATATCAATCAAAATACATGAGATTATAATTAAAATAAGATAAAAACACGACCAAAGCTCGGGTATAATTAGCACTTGGGAATGTAAATATGCCCAAGGTCAGTCATACCCCGACATTATAGAGCAGCTTAGGTTTTAGTATTGGGAGTTTTTGTTTCAACCAGTGGGTCAGTATGTTTAGATACTGGTTCAAAAATTCTATGTTGTTTTTGGGTCGATCCTAGTGCTGAAGATGCAGATAGAGCCATTGACTTCAATGGTGATTCGTGGAGTATTGATTGACATTAGCCCGGAGGTGATTAACTGATATTATTTGGGAGATGACTATGAGGTAGTGGAAACCTCATCTTATGATGAGGTTCCTGACTGCGCGCTATGTCTTCTATAGGCAACATATTAAAGAGAGACCTCCAGCTTTCCCCAAGTTTTGGTGGAATGTTGTGTGCAGTAGAGTGTGCCCAACGAAGACTGACAACAAATTACCATTTGGGCAAGCTCTTGTTGTGGCATCCATCGTGGCCAATAAGAGCATAAATATTGGTCAGATGGTTAGTGTGGAGCTGAAGGATAGAGTGGTTCGGACTGCCACCTTCCTCTCATTTACTTGCCTTATCACAACTTTATGTTAGATGGTAGTGGTCCCGATCCTACTTAGGGAGGACATATTCACATATGCTCGCCTGGTGACAGATATCACCAAGATGAGGGATGACACCATGTTCACTGTGGTGAGCCAGCCTAGTTCCATCTTACCGGGTGGGCCAACTATTAAGGGTCAAGGAATCCAGACTAAGGAGCCCACATCATAGTCCGCTGGTGAGGAAAACCCAGCAACAGCAGCAGATTCAGCCACCACGACATCCATATTGGTAGCACCACCAAGGCCACCACTCTTATCTAGAGATTCACTCACCAGGTTGGCCTCATGGTTGGAAAGAGAGGAGAGATAGTTCGCCCGACTTATTGAGGATTTGTCAGCCTTTGTGACCGCGATTGTTGAGTGAGCTCTACATCTGCTCTGGGACTTATTAGGAACTCACATGAGGCCTTGAGCTCACGACTTGCATCCATAGATGCCAAGCTACACCAGCTTTAGAGGAGGTGCTAGTACTTCTGATATAGTGAGCCTTCGAGCAGACCTAGAGGAGGTCAGAGCTACCATCCTTGATATATAGATTCATGAGAGGTATCCAGATGAGGTGCAGATATTATTGGTGGCCAGGATACTGCCCATTGCCAACATTATGGACTTTATTCCACATGCAGTGCCTGTTCCACCAGTTTAGACTCAGCTCATACCACTACCACTAGTTCTAGCTACTAGTGCCAACATTACATAGGAGAAGATACCTACTTAAACTCTTATCCAGACAGATGTTCATGCCCTGCCAGTAGATAAAGGAAAGGCTCCAACACTGGAGACTCCACCAGCGGAGTTATATTTATCCATTTTAGAGGAAGAGGCCCTCAAGCGAGCGATAGCGGCCTCAAGTTTGCACACCCGAGGCTGCGCTCATGATGTAGAGGCTGGCACATCTTCACCACCATAGGATGATAAGTAGTAGCGTGATCTGAGTGTGAAGGAAGTTTTTGCTACCCTTTTACCCTCTTATTTTGTTTTTTGTGCATTGATGACACTCCACCATTTTTAGGTGGGGGTAGATATTTTGGGTTGTATGATGTGTTTGTACAATGTTTGGTTGTGTGAAACTCTAATTTTTATGGAATTATATTTATGAATGAGTTGTTGACGTGTGATTTTGATCTACTTTAGTCTACATGTTTTACAACTTTCCTAATATAACTTTTTCTTTTTCTTTCTTAGATTAACTTCTTTTGCTTTTATAGTGTACAACCCTCCTTGGTTTTCTTAGTCGCGGTTCTTTCTCGGGAGGCTAACTTTTTGTTGAATCTAGCACAATAAAAGTAGTTAAGTGTCACAGTGCATAGGGCCGATGATGGATTGCTAGGCGACATTCTTAAGGGTACCAGCCTACTTTATCGAGTCGTCTTAGGATGAATAAATTTTTTTTGACTTAGATGGTGGTTGCAATTGATTTATTTTCATACTTATGCTAATTTGTGGAAAATAATGCCCTCTCAAAAATTTTGCAGTAGATATTTGACATTGTGTTGTATATCTTCATTTATGACATGAAATTGTTGGCAATGTGTTCCTAATTGATAGTGAGGTGTTATTCATTTTTATATCCATGCGCCAATGTGTTGAGAGGAAAATTTCTTGTTCACTTGATTTGATCACACTCTAGAACTTGCCTTGCTGCTTATGCTTGAATCTAGGATTAACTGTGGGTTGTAGAGATGAACTTAAGCCTTCTTTATGCTTCACAAGCCATATATGCCTAAATAGACCTACCAAATGATGCATGAATCCCTAGTCTCGTTTTAGTCTTTACAAGGGCACCCCCTAGCCATATTCAATCCCAAGGGTCAATCAAGCCCTTAAAACTAGTGAAAATACTCATCACAGTTTGAATTCCTGCTTTCAACGAGACCCTCTTTGAGCATTTTGACATTTTTCTTGATCAACCGCAATAAAAGCCAAAGACAACTCTCAAGTTGACTCTCTTTTGAATCCATCCTCCTTGACACTTGAAAAATAATGAAAAATGAGTAAAAAGTGTAAGTTGGGGTTGATAAGGAGAGGAAGAAAGAAATAGGCCAAAAAGATGTTATATGAGCAGATCCTAAGGAGAGATTGAGAAATGAGCTAAAAAGAAGAAAAAGAAAAGAAAGCAAAAGAGAAAAATAGAAAAATGAAGTTGAGCTCACAAAAACACCTTGGGCTATAAAAAATGCCAAAGCAAAACAAGGGATTAAAAAAAAAGGATCAAAAGGGTGAAAAGATTGTGGGAAAGTAATAAAGTGGTCAAGGATGGTAAATGAGTCACTAAGAGCAAACATTGTACCCTACCAGCTCTTTAACCTTCATTAGAAGCTTAGAAAAGCCCTTTTGTAATCTCAACCCAGATATCTGAAAAAAAAGGAACTTGAGTAAATGGGAAAACATATGGTAGTTGTGAGCTGTCTTGTGAAGTTCTTTGTGAGAGTTGAGTAGATTTATCTTCTCTCTTTTTCTTGTGTGTCCTTATGGTTTGTGTTGTCATTTTTTCAATAAAAGGAAACCTTACTTGGTCTAATTGAGAGGGCATGAGGATTTGAATGGAAAATGTATTTCACTTCTCTAATTTAGGTTTGCATATGTTAAGTAATGTCATAAGTGGAGGTTGCATGCCTAGTTCAAATAGTTGCGAGAAAACTGCGTTTTGATTGATGGAAGGGGTGGCTGGATTGAATTTTGTATGATGGTAGCTATTATTGACAACTACCCAAGTCATGATAATTTGTGATTTCGGGACATTAGTTAGGTATAGGGTAGTTCTCTTCTTAGTTTCTTGAGGACAAGCAAATGCTTTAAGTTGGGGGTGTTGATGTGTCGGGAATTAGTGACACATCTTTACTTCATTTCATAGCATTTTACATGTATTTAGGAGTTAACTTAAGTAGAAACCAACCTTATTATGTTATGTTTCAGGAACTCAAGCAATGAAAAGACGAAAAGAGTTTAGGCTTGAAAAATGCTCAAAGGATGAGGCAACATATAGACCGTCTGTCTAAAAGATGATCCACACTTCCTACCATCCCTTCCTAGTTGCAGGTTCCATAAACCCAACAAAAAGTATCCTTATAGTATGGTTGAAGGGACAAACAATCTTTCAAAAGGATGATCTGTCAATTGAAGACTGGACACCAACTAGGAAAAATGGGATTTGTAATGTGCAATGCAAGGTACGGACCGTATTCCAAAGGACAATAAGCTATGGAATAGAAGTTTAAAAGTGAAGTACGATCCAAAGGATGATCCGTCTCTGTACACCTGGCACTTTTAAGTTTGAATTAAATGAGGTTTTTGGGACATAGTATAAATAGTGTTTTCTTATAATTTTTAAAAAGATTTTTCATTATTCAGTTCATACTTAGAGTACAAATAGAATTTAACTAGTTTAGCCCTAATTTTCAAAGTAGATTCTAGATCTTAGCTTGTATCTTGAAGATTTCCATTCATCTATTGAAGATTTTAGTTTCTGTTGGTAAGAATATTTAATTACTTTGATCTTGTTGTTGTTGTTCTTCTTCTTCTTCTTGCTATGGGTAAATAAACCCAAATCTAGACTTGTGAACCCTAATGATCCCAATTTGTTAAAATTGAGTTTGGGCTTATGAACATTTGACTGATTTTTGATTTGTAGTGTGTGATTGTTGATGATAGTCATCCCATCCCCACCAATTACCTTTATGAGGTTTAAAAGAGCAAATTTAGATTGGGTTAGCATCAATCAACAATAACTCAAGGCATAACTCTTTTTAATGGATTCTCCTAGACATAGGTTGATTTTCAATTGGCAACAAGAAATTGGGTAGAAGCGAGTTCTCTTCAATTTGAAAAAATTGTAGTAGATTGACACCTATGATGCTATTGAAAGATACCCATGGGTTTCCTAAGTAAATTGCTTACACTTGTAAGGGTTGCCTTAGGCAAATCCCACATTGGTCTAGGCAAATCCCACATCGGTTGGGGAGGAGAACGAAGAGTACTTTATAAGTGCTTGGATACCTCTCCCTTGTAGACGCGTTTTAAAACCCTGAGGGGGTGAGCCCCAAAGCGGACAATTTCTACAAGCGGTGGTCTGGGCTGTTATAGATAGTATGGGCTTCGAGTAGTCTCTATGGGATTCAACCGTAACTCCTTGTTGGGTTGTATATTTGCTGCTATTGTTTACATACCCAATATAAAGAGTGGATTTGAATGACATTATCTGCCCAAAAATAGAGAAAAGGAAGGATTGTCTCTTTAAAGGATGGTTTGTACTTCCTAAAGTCTAGCATTTCCTATATGATCTAGAAACCACTTTTAGGTGATTGGCAACCAACGAAGTAAGGAACGAATCATCTTTTCAAAAGACCACCATTCTTGTATAAGACGGATCACCAGACTGAAAACCATCAGAATCAAAGGACAAGGCAAAGGATGATCTATCTTTCACAAAGATGGTCCGCCAATCAAGGGACGGATAGAGGCCAGATAGAGGCAGACTTGAAGTGATGACTTAAAGGACAATCCATCCCTACGCACTTGGGACCCTCCGATTTTAAGTGAATTAGGTTTTCTTGAGACTCAGTATAAATAGTAATTTTTCATTCATTTTTCAAATATAGTTTGATAGTTTAATGTAGTTTATAATATAGTTGATAGTATCTAGATAGATAGTAAGAGATATAAAAGTAGATCAATATTGTAATTGAAGATAGAAGATCAAATCATCAATTCAAGTTTTCTTCTCCTACTTGTGATTTCATTGGTAAGAATGTTCAGTTAGTTTCTTTCTTCTTCTCTTCTTGCTGTGGGTAACTAAATTCAGATCTAGGTTGTGAACTCTAATGATCATAGTCGGGTAAAATTGATTGTGGGCTTAAGAATATTTAATTGATTTAGGGTTTATAAAGTGTGATTGATGATGAAAGTCATCCAATCCTTTCCAATTACCTTTATTTTTCTTGATAGAGCCGATTTAGGTTGGGCTAACATCAATTAACAATAACTTAAGGCTCTAAACCTTGTTTAATGAGTTCTCCTACACATAGGTTAAATCCAATTGGCAAAATGAAATTGGGTGGAAAGGAGTTCTCTTCAATTTGATAAGATTGAGGTAGATTTACACCATTGGTGTTATTAAAAGATACCCATTATTGCCTAAGTGATTTATTGCATATTCATCAAAAGCCCATTCTCAATTTGCCCTTAATGAGTGATATAGGGGGATCGATCCATATTTGGGGTCACTTTCCTAGTGTTTCTCATTATTGATTATAACCCCAAGCATTTACATTCTTAGTTATAGTTGTATTTCTCCTAACCCTAATTTGAACAACATTTAAACTCTCAACTATGAATTAAAAACTGCTAGATAGTTTGGGTCTACCAAACTCCCTATGAATTCAAATCCGACTTTTAGTTGGGTATTATATATTATAAACCGCATACACTTTCATATTGGAGTGGATTTGAGTAACGATCAAATTTATGGCTCCGTTTCCGGGGATTTTAGCAAAGGCCCTAGATAGCATTTTTGATTAGTTTGTTTGATTAGACCTATTCTTTAACTTTTGATTTGATTTGTTGTTTGAAGTAGGAGTATGGCTCTAATGCAAGGAGAGGTGAACCATGTGTTTGCAGAGGTCAACGACTAGGTTGACTATGCAAGAGCATTTGTGTCTCCGAGGGTCAATGTTACTTCTTTCAAAATAGGTGGTGCCACATATAGTATGCTCAAAGTGAAAGGCCAATTTCATTACTCCACAGACAATGATCCTCATCAGCACCTAAAGAACATCTTGGAGGTTTGTTGTAATGCCCCCAAAACTCAAAGCTGGACCCGGGACTCAAAATAGAGAAAATTGGAAATTCTGCACCAGGTCACATAATGAGTTGTTCTGTGACCCATGGGGCTGACCACGAGTCGTTAAGTGACTCGTGGTGAGGCCTGTGGACTTAGTGAAATTTTTGGATAATGGGGTGACCATGGGTGTGACCACGAGTCATGGTCAACACCACAAGTCGTGATTTGACCAGTGGTCTAGGATAAAGGTAAGGCCAAGAAAAGTTAGGCAGTGCACCTAACGAGTATTCACCACGACTCATTTGGAATACCATGAGTCATAGTGTCACCTGTGAGAACTCCAGAAGAATTTTGGGTAGTGAGGCTAACGGGACCTGACCACGAATCGTCGGGTCTCCTGATGACTCGTGAGGTTAGTCATTGGAAAGATGTTGGATTTGGGAAGAAACCTTCTGGTGCACCTCACGCCTGGACCCCACGAGTCGTCCCTCACCTCACGACTGATTAGGTCCCTCGTGGTGACCAAGAGGAGTCTCCAAGCAGTGTACCCCACGAGTGTGACCATGAGTCGTGGTCACTAACCATGACCCTTTAGGTCATCCGTGGGGACTGGCGATCAGTTTTCACTTGCGAGTTTTTGAGGGTCTTTCAGTAATTTCCTACCCTACTATACTCTAAAATATGTCATTTTAAGCATATTTTCATATTCATTAGAGGGGTTAAACAGTTTCTTTCCTCATTCTCCCATCCAAACTCTCAAAAATCATCGTAGAACTTCTCTCAAAGCTTTTCAGAGCAAGAGCTAGGGCAACCTTTTCTCCTCATCTTCTCAAGGAAATTCTTCGAGCTTCTTCACTAGGTAAGTGGGAATTCAACAAGGTAATAGTTCTTCCCTTGTGTCCCAAAATTCCTCCCTATTTCTCTCTATCAGTTGTAGCCGTGAAACTACTGAATGTCAAGAATTGCTATTCATACTTCGTCTAAATCATGTGGGATATTATTCCATGTTAATTATAGATATTTTACACCAGTTCATGACTGAACTGATGCTAAATCTTGTGAAGTGAAATTTTTCCCTATTGGTTGAACTAAAAAATCTTGAAATTTGCATTAGTGCTTCAATATCGAAATTTTGCTTAGATTTATCAGTGTTGTCGACTCCCATGTTGTTAGTAGCGTTGAAACTCAATCAAATTATTGTCATCTTAGTTTTAGTAAGAATTTTAGAATTCTCAAGTGTTAGTCAAAAATGTCAGCTGATCAGTTTGACTATAGAAATTTCTGAGGTGTCAGTAGTACCTCCCAGTAATCAGAATCAGATTCAAAATTCAGTTTTATTGGTCCACTAGGTGGACATGACACTTTATATAAACAACTCTGACTAGCCTTAGGACCCCAGTTTCATATTTTAGTTTGTTCTTTTGACGGTTACGACGCTTCCAGATAAGCAGCTCTTACCGATCTTAGAACCCAGTTCCAGAATTTGTTTCGATAAGACTCTTAGGGTACTTTCAAATATGTATCCCTAAATAGTCTTAGGACCCAGTTTTGAGCTATCAGCTTAGTATTCAGTCTAGTACTATCCAGTGGGAGTAGGAGTTAGCACCGAGCGGACCGGGGTTCCAGCGTACCCAGGTTCCCAAAACTACGTTGCCACCATAGGTTACATTATTTATCGTCCTGATTTTCCCAAGACTCTTGTGATCACCCAGTTCATGCCTTTATACCATGGCAAGGTATATTGGGTCCTACCAATGGGGTGTATACATCAGACTCCACGTCTAGCTCACGTGGTTATGTGTCGGTTATAGACTCTCCCACTAGTCAGCTCAGTCTAGTTTCAGATTAGTTCAGATCAGTATTCTAGATTTAGAACATGTTTTGACCATCATATAGGGTCTTTTAGACCATTTCAGTTATTTCAGTTATTCAATTCAGTAGCTTCAGTGGGTCATTGCATGTCTTTCCAGTTCAGCTATTTCATTTCTTGTGTATGTTTTCTCTCACTTACTCAGAACATTCAAAGTACTGACGCATACTTTTATATTATATCCTTTTATGATACAACTGTAGGATCTCATTCTCATCCTCGTTATCCGATCCGTCACCGAAGACCTCCGTTATTCCAGTTGGTGAGTCCTCACTCTTCGAGGAAGGAGATTATTTACTTCATTTATATTTTCTGTCCTTCTATTTTAGATTTGGAGTTAGTTGGGGGCTTGGCCGAGCAACTCATCAGTCATAGTGGATTTCAGACGCAGATTGGTTTTGTTTCAGACTTGTAGTTTCATTCTAATGTTTTCAAATATTATGAACTAGCTTTATTTCTCTCGAAGTATTTATATTTTTGCCTTAGACTTCGGCTGTATATATTCACATGCTACTCAGAATGTTAGTGTATGATAGACCAGGGATTGACTTGGGGTTACTTGTGACTCCAAGTACCGTGTACCGTCCAGGGTGTAAGCTCGGGGCGTGACAAACTTGGTATCAGAGCACTAGGTTTAGAGTATCCTCGGATGTCTGAAAGCCACATCGAGTAGAGTCCTCTTCATGGGTGTGAAGTTCGCCACACTTATGATGGAGAGACTACGAGATGTTATTAGGGAAACTCCGTTTATTTCATACTCTTTCTCATGCATTAAAATTCTGTTCTAGAGTCATTATCCTAACTCGTACTCTATTTCATTTCACTGAATCATGCCTCCTCGATGTGGTAACGGAAGAAGGGTTGGTAATGCTAACCGAACTGCCCCACCATCCCCGGCAGCCCCTCAGGATGACTCGGTGTCTATAGAAGAATTCAGGGCGGCCATTCAACTGCTCGCCCAAACTGTTACCAACCAGGTGAATCAATCGGTCGTTCCAATAACCAAAAAAGGTTCCGCAGTAGCTGCCTGAGTGCGGGACTTCACCTAGATGAACCCTCTAGATTTTCATGGATCTATGGTGGGAGAGGACCCATAAGGATTTGCGGACGAAATTAAAAAGATCACCCGAATTATGGGTGTCAGTCCCTCAGAGAGTGCTGACTTGGTTGCCTACTAACTGAAAGGGGTAGCCTAAGTCTAGTACGAACAATGGAAGTAGGGGAGTCTAGCAGAAGCAAGACCAGTGGAATGGGAGGAGTTCACTGCAGCCTTTCTGGACAGATTCTTCCCTTGGGAGCTCGGGGAGGCAAAGGTAGTGGAGTTCATGAATTTGAGACCGGGAAACTAGACAGTAGAAGAGTACGCTCTGGAGTTCACCAAGTTTTCCAAATACGCTCTAGAGATAGTGGCCGAGCCAAGGGCTCGCATGCTAAATTTGTAAATGGGGTGTCGAACCTAGTCCTCAAAGAGTGCAGGACAGTGATGCTGATTAAGGATATTGACCTCTCCAGCCTGATTGTCTATGCCCAGCAAATTGAGGCTGAAAAACTGATGGACATGGAGAAAAAGAACAAGAGAGAAAGGACTGTCCAATCAAATTATGGCCACTAGAGGTCTGGCAGTAGCAGTCGCCCACAACAGTAGCAGCAACAGTAATAGCATAGGGCTCCGACACCCAGCTCAGCCAGCGCCCCTACCTTTTGGTCCTTCCAAGATCGGAGGGGTGGAGCATTTGGCTCTCATTCCCATAGTTATAGTTTCGGTAACAGGTATCTAGCTTACCCTAAGTGCGGCAAGAACCACCTAGGAGAGTGTCTTTAGGGTCGAGAGGGTTGTTTTGGTTGTGGATATCTTGGTCATCGGCTTAAGGAATTCCCATCAGCAGGAAGAGAAAGGTTACAATCCACTACCTCAGCGGCTCCAGCAGGCAACCAGCTCAGCAGGCTAACACATCAGGTATGGAGGGCGATCAATGCCAAAACCATTTTTATGCATCATCATCTCATCAGGATCAGGAGAACTCACTGGATGTAGTCACGGGTATGTTACGTCTTTTCCACCTAGATGTATATTCCCTACTTGATTCGGGGGCCACATTATCATTCATGAATTCCTATGTAGCAGTCTAGTTCCATATCAGTCAAGAGGTCCTTTCAGAACCATTTTCAGTCTCAGCCCTAGCTGGAGAGTTAGTTAGAGCCAGCCGAGTGTATACAAACTACCCAATCTCAATCTGCAACAAAGTCATTCCAGCTGAACTTGTAGAGTTATACATGGTCGACTTCAACCTCATCCTTGGCATGGATTGGTTACACTCCAGTTATGCCTCAGTCGACTGCAGAACTAGGGTCGTCAGATTTCACTTCCCTATTGAGCCAGCTCTAGAATGGATGGGTAGTAGTTTAGCGCCTAAGGGTAGGTTTATTTCCTACTTTAAGGCCAGGAAGCTCATATCTAAGGGATGTATTTACCATCTAGTTCGGGTAAAGGACTCCAACTTTGAGACCCCAACTATCCAGTCGTTCCCTGTTGTTAGCTAATTTCCAGATGTATTCCCCGAAGATCTACCCGGAGTTCCTCCTAAACGGGAAATCGACTTCGGTATAGAACTTATTCCAGATACTCAGCCCATCTCCATCCCTCCTTATAGAATGGCTCCGACTGAACATAAGGAGTTGAATAAGTAGCTAAAAGGTCTTCTTAATAAGGATTTTATTAGATCCACTATCTCTCCCTGGGGTGCTCCGATGCTTTTCCTGTGAAAGAAAGATGGTACTCTCATAATGTGCATTAATTACTGTCAGTTGAACAAGGTCACAGTCAAGAACAAGTGTCCCCTACCCAGAATTGATGACCTATTCGACCAACTTCAGGGAGCCAGCTATTTCTCCAAAATAGATCTCAGTTCGGGGTATCATCAGCTAAGAGTCAGAGAGTGTGACATACCAAAAACAAGTTTTAGGACTCGGTATGGTCACTACGAGTTTGTGATTATGTCCTTCGCACTAACAAATTCCCCTGCAACCTTTATTGACCTGATGAACAGAGTCTTTACGCAGTATCTGGATATGTTCCTCATTGTATTTATCGATGACATTCTGGTATACTCTAGAAATGAGGAAGAGCATGCTAATCACCTGAGGATAGTGCTTCAGACACTCAGAGACAGCCATCTATTCACCAAGTTCAGCAAGTGCGAATTTTGGTTGAAGTCCGTTATTTTCCTGGGTCATGTGGTCTCGGGTGAGGGTATTCAGGTTGATCCTCAAAAGATAGAAGCAGTAAAAGACTGGCCCAGATCTACCTCTCCAACTGAAATAAGAAGTTTCTTGGGTCTATCAGGGTATTACTAATGCTTTATGAAGGGGTTTTCGTCTATAACATCTCCTCTAACTAGGTTGACTCAGAAGAAGGTGGAATTTCAATGGTCAGATGCGTGTGAGAAGAGTTTTCAGGAGTTAAAAACTTGACTCACTACCACTCCAGTGTTAACCCTACCGGAAGGATCAGATGGATTTGTAGTATATTGCGACGCTTCCAAAGCTGGACTCAGTTGCGTTCTGATGCAACGAGGCAAGGTGATAGCCTACACCTCCAGACAACTCAAGTTTCATGAGAAGAATTATCCAACTCATGACTTGGAATTGGCAGCGGTAGTGGTTGCATTGAAAATATGGAGACACTATCTCTACGGAGCTCACGTGGATGTTTTCACCGATCATAAGAGGCTTCAGTATGTATTCAGTCAGAAGGACCTAAATCTTCATCAGAGAAGGTGGCTAATATGGTGGATGACTCCCTATGAAATGAGCGTGACTCTCTAAGCAGAGTGTCAATTGGTAGCGTGGCTCATGCCGAGGAAGGTAAAAAGGAATTGGCGAAAGATATTCACCGATTAGCTCAGTTAGGGGTGCAGTTTGTTGACTCAGCTGAGGGTGGAGTGGTAATGCAAAGCGGGTCAAATTCCTCTTTGGTGGTCGAAGTTAAGTCCAAACAGGATGAAGATCCCATTTTACTTAAACTTAAGGAAGCGGTTCTTAGGAAGGAGCTTGAGGCTTTCTCCAAACGGGGAGATGGTGTGCTCCATTACTGGGGCAGATTACGTGTCTCATAAATCAGTGACTTGAGAAAATAGATATTGGCTGAAGCATACAGCTTGAGGTACTCCATCCACCCTGGTGCTACTAAATGGTATCGCGATTTGCTGGATATTTAATGGTAGAATGACATTAAGAGAGACATCACCGAATTCGTAGCTAAATGCCCGAACTGTCAGCAAGTCAAGGTAGAACACCAGAGACCGGGAGATATGACCCTGGATATCAGCATACCCACGTGGAAGTGGAAAGACGCGAATATGGACTTTATTATGGGTCTACCTCAAACTCGTCGGCAACATGATTCTATTTGGGTAGTAATAGACCGGATGACTAACTCACCACATTTCCTCCCAGTTAAAACTACAGTTTTAGCTGAGGACTATGCTAGGCTTTATATCCTGGAGTTGTTCAGACTTCATGGGGTGCCATTATCCATTATTTCAGACAGAGGTACCCAGTTCACCTTGCATTTCTGGAAGTCTTTTCAGAAGGAACTTGGTACCCAGGTTAAGCTCAGCACAACTTTTCACCCGCAAATAGATGGGCAAGCTGAGCGGACTATTCAGACCTTAGAAGACATGTTGAGAGAGTGCGGTGATTTCAAGGGAAGTTGGGATGACCACTTGCCTGTTATTGAGTTTGCGTACAACAACAGCTACCACTCCAGTATCAAGATGTCCCCATTTGAGGCATTGTATGGTAGAAGGTGTAGGTCTCCTATTGGGTGGTTTGGAGTTGGTGAAGCTACTATAATCGGGCCAAACTTGGTTCATGAAGCTATGCAGAAGGTACAACTCATCAGGGAAAGGTTGAAAACAGCTCAGAGTCGTCAGAAATCTTATGCTGATGTGAGGAGAAGAGAATTAGAGTTTGCTGTGGATGACTGGCTCTATCTGAAAATTTCACCCATGAAAGGGGCGATGAGATTAGGGAAGAAGGGAAAGCTCAGTCCAAGATATGTGGGACCATATAGAATTTTAAGGAGAATTGGCAAGGTGGCTTATGAGCTGGAATTACCTTCAGAATTGGCATTTGTGCACCCAGTATTCCATGTATCACTATTGAAGACGTGTGTCGGAGATCCAACTTCAATTGTGCCACTGGATAGCATAGGAGTGAAAGATAGTCTCTCGTATGAGGAGGTCCCAGTCCAGATCCTTGACCGTCAGGTTCGCAAGACGAGGAACAAAGAATTAGCTCCGGTCAAAGTTTTGTGGAGGAATCAGCGGGTCGAGGGAGCTATATGGGAGGCCTAAGCGAATATGATGGCTTGATACCCCCATTTGTTCCCTTCCGACTCAGTTTCAGTTTAAGGTATCAATTTTCTTCCCAAAACTGCTCTTAGTTCATGTTTTTCAATTTCTATCATGTATATGAATATGTGCATGATTAGTGAATTCAGTTAAGACTTGTGACCCAGTTCAGAGGTAGTCATTCCGCTAGTTTCAGCTTTCATGATCAGTATTTGTGTATAAAGATTACCAGTCTCAACTTCCTGAGTGTTTTCCAACATTTGAGTATAAATATTACCAAGGGGGAGATATTTTAATGCCCCAGAAACTCAAAAAATAGACCTGGGACTTAAAACAGAGAAAACTAGAAATTCTGCACCACGTTCTGTGACCCTTGGGGGTTGACCACGAGTCGTTAAGTGACTCTTGGTGAGGCCTGTGGACTTAGTGAAATTTTTGGAGAATGAGGTGACCACAGGTGTGACCACGAGTCGTGGTCAATACCATGGGTCCTAATATGACCCGTGCTCTAGGATAAAGGTAAGGCCGGGAAAAGTTAGGCAGTGCACCTAATGAGTCCTCACCATGACTCATTTGTGACACCATGAGTCGTGGTGTCACTCGTGAGACTCAAGAAGAATTTTGGGCAGTAAGGCTAATGGGAGATGACCACGAATCGCCGGTCTCCTGACGACTCGTGAGGTTAGTCGCTGGTAAGATATTGGATTTGGGGAGAAACCTTCTAGTGCACCTAACAGCTAGACCCCATGAGTCGTCCCTCACCTCATGAATCTCGTTAGGTCCCTCGTGGTACCAACGGGAGGCTCCAAGCAGTATACCCCACGAGTGTGACCACGAGTCAAGGTCACTAACCACGACCTATTAGGTCACCCATGGGGACTGACAATCAATTTTCACCTATGAGTTTTTGAGGGTCTTTCAGTAATTTCCTACCCTCCTAGACTCTAAAATACATCATTTTAAGCATATTTTCAGATTTATTAGAGTGGTTAAACGGTTTCTTTCCTCATTCTTCCCATCTAGACTCATAGAAATCATCTTAGAACTTCTCTCAAAGCTTTCCAAAGCAAGAGCTAGGGCAACCCTTTATCCTCAGCTTCTCAAGGAAATTCTTTGGGCTTCTTCACCAGGTATGTGGGAATTCAACACGGGAATAGTTCTTCCCTTGTGTCCCCAAATTCCTCCCCATTTTTCTCTATCAGTTGTAGCTCTGAAACTACTGAATGTCAAGAATTGCTAGTCATACTTCATCTAAATCATGTGGGATATTATACCATGTTAACTATGGATATTTTCCACCAGTTCGTGATTGAAATGATGTTAAATCTTGTTAGGTAAAATTTATCCCTATTACTTGAACTAGAAAATCTTGAAACTTGCATTAGTGCTTGAATATCGAAATTTTTCTTGGATTTATCAGTGTCGTCAACTCCCATGTTGTTAGTAGCATTGAAACTCAATCAAATTATTGTCAACTCAGTTTTAGTAAGAATGTTAGAATTCTCAAGTGTCAGTCAGAAATGTCAGTTGATCAGTAGTACCTCCCAGTAATCAGAATCAGATTCAGAATTCAGTTTTATTGGTCCACTAGGTGGACATGACACTTTAGATAAACAACTCTGACTAGCCTTAGGACCCCAGTTTCAGATTTTAGTTTGTTCTTTAGATGGTTACGACACTTTCAGATAAGCAGCTTTGACCGGTCTTGGAACTTAATTCCAAAATCTGGTCTGATAAGACTCTTAGGGTGCATTTAGATATGTATCCCTAATTAGTCTTAGGCCCTAGTTTTGAGCTATCAGCTTAGTATTCAGTCTAGGACTATCCAGTGGGAGTAGGACTTAGCATTGAGCGGACTGGGGTTCCAGCATACCCAGGTTCCCAGAACTACGTTTCCACCGTAGGTTACAATATTTATTGTCCTGATTGGCCCCAGACTCTTGTGATCACCCAGTTTATGCCTTTATACCTTGGCAAGGTATATTAGGTCCTACCGACAGGGTGTATACATCGGACTGCACGTCTAGCTCACGTGGTTATATGTCAGTTATAGACTCTCCCACTAGTCAGCTCAGTCTAGAGAGTGGTTACACATGTGGCCTCCAAATTGGATCCACACATGGCATGAGCTTGTAAATGTGTTCCTTAAGAAGTAGTTCTCGCCTAGTAAGAAGGTAGAGCAGCAGGACAAGATCTTTTACTTCTTACCATTCCTTGGGGAGCAACTCATTGAAGCTTGGGAACATTTCAAACAATATATACTTAGGGAACCCAATCATAGGTTCCTAGAGAATATTTTGCTTGAAAAGTTATATACATGCTTAGACTTGTTGATGCATTCTATCACAAGAAATACAGCTAGGGGATGCTTCATGGATAAAACCTTCAATCGGATTGCCATTATTTTAGATTGGATTGCAAAGCACAACCATGCATGGCATGGTGGAGACAAGAGTGGAGTGCTCAATATGGGTGCCCCTTCATTATCTCATTTGATGAAGAAGAACCAAGATCTTGATCAGATGATGGTAGTTATGGCCATCAACATAGCCCTACTTACCAAGAAGTTGACTGAGGCTAAGGTCAAAAAGGTGCATGCTGTTAAAGAAGCTCCGAATGATTCTCAATATGGGCATAGATGCCTCCCTCCTCTATGTCAATATTAACCATACAAAAGAGCCATATCCCATGCAAGTAGAAGATGCTAACTGTGTTGGTAACACATCCAGAGGTTATAGACCATAGTACCCACAATAACATCAAGTCCATCCAACTTCCTCTTATCAAAGACAATGTCGACCTCAACCACAAGGTCAAGGTCAACACTACCCGAGGAATGATTATGGTGGTCTAAGTCAAGGGAGGGCACAACAACAGAAACTATCAAAATAGGAGCTCAAATCCCTATGTCCCACCAAAGTGTCCTTCCTCTAGTTCTTGAAACTGGAGGGATGGACCTTCTCAAGAGCAAGGGAGATCCAAGATTGAGAGTGATTTTAGCAAAGGTACTTGCGAATCAAGAACAGTATGACACATGCTTAAAAATCTTGACAGAAATTGTTGGCTCCTATATAGTGTCCATTCTAAACTTGGAACAACAAGTAAGGGATATTTTTCCCCTGAACACAACCCCAAACAAAAGGGACATCTCCCTAGTGACACTGTGGCTAACCCTAAGGGGAATGTTGGCACGTCTAGTGCTCAGTGTATGGCCATTGTCACAAGGAGTGGAAAGATTGTCCAACCCATGTGTGGTGAGGTTATTAATAGTATGGTTGGTAAAGATGTTGAGAATGTGCATGAGGGTGATGATCAAAGCGAGGGGTTGATGAAGCTACATGTTGGTGAGACTATTGATGATAAGAGTGAAGAAGCCACTGGTAAAGGCAATTGATGAAGATGCTATAGTTGCTTTTAAAAGGAAGGGGAAGGATAAGGGAGGTATGGATGACATTGCTAAATATTTTCCTCTTCTTGCACCCCCTTCCACAAAGGCTGGCCAAATAGGATCTTGATGCAAAAGTTGAGAAATACATTGAACGACTGAAGAAGCCACACTTGGGGTTCCATTTATTGATGCAATTAAGGAGATGATGAGTTCTGCAAAGTACCTAAATATATTGATGATTAGGAAGTTGCAAAGTGATAATGAAGAGCTGGTTCTTGTGACACATTGTGTGAGTGCCATTGTTGCTGCCATTAGTGTTGAGAAAAAGGGTGATTCGGGTGATTTCACTATGCCTTGCCTAATCGGAAGATATGATTTCTTGAATTCTTTGTGTGATAATGGGGCTCATATAAATTTTATGCCCCTATATGTATACAATAAATCCTAATTGTCTGTGTTAAAGCCTACCTCTATTCGTCTCCAAATGGCTAATAAGTTTATCAAAATGTCGGTAGGAATGGTGGAGGATGTGCTGGTCAAGGTTGGAAAATTTATACTTTTGTCTAATTTTGTGTTGTTGGATTGGTGATGTGGATATGTACATCCCAATTATCCTTTGGAGACCTTTTCTCGCTACCGAGAGGACACTTATGGATTTGAAGAAGTATAAGATCATATTCTGGGGCAAGAATGAAAGCTTTACCTTCATAGCCGGAAAGGGCCACTTATTGCCATAGATGATGGGAATTTGTATGGCTAGTATTTATAGAAATGAAATGGGAGAAGCTGTGCATGTATATGATGAAGGGTGTACTTATGCACTTCATAGACATATTTTGTCCATACTTTACTATGTTTTGAGAACAAATTATGTGTGTTTGCATGTGTTTATGTTATATATTTGTGAAAATGGCAAACGCATATGATTAAATGCTTTCAGGGCTAAAACGATGGATTTGAACGTATTTGAGGCTTTTTGATCAAATGTGAAGAAGTTGGAGTGAATGATGCAAGGATCGAAGCTTGAAGCGACACACTGGCACATTGTGCTACCAGCCGCGCGAGGCAACAATAGGATGGCACACTGCCAGGAACGAGGCGCCATCATCTTGGCGCATCTCCATGCGCGATGCGGCACTATACTAGCGCTACAGCAGGCATGAGGCGCTGGCCTTGCAGTGCATTAGAATGGGTAACATGACATAGAAACTGCGCGTTGGCATATGCGGCGCACCAAGGGTATTCACACGGCCAAAAGTCAAATTCCACTTCAACTAAGAAAAGGAGCGTCAAATCCTAAATCAAATTCGTCAAGGAACAAGAAAAGCATAAATCTACTACTATAAATACCCTTTTATTTTTATGTAAAAGTCTAGTCTTAGAGAAGTTTTTTTTAGAACAAGTTTGGAGACATTTTAGAAGACATAAGTTTGAGAGATACGATTGTAAAGTTTTATTTCACAAACATACGTTGAGATGGTTGTTGAATTGTGCTTCTTTATTTTTGCAATAATCAAGTGAGCTTCTTCCTATCATTGTTGTACTATTAATTTATGCTTTTGTCTATGAATTCTATTAATTTACTTATAAACATGATAGGCTAAAACCTCTACAATTAGGGTTGTGGGAACCATGGTGAATTAACATACTAGGGTTTGCACGATATGATTCTAAATCAATATTAAACGCTTGTATTGTATTCTCTTCATGCTTAAACGTTTCTTACCAGTGTGCAATATTTGGACATGCCTGAATTCTTTACTTTCTTGAGCTTAGAGAGGTAGAGATTAGGAAAAGAGAATTACAACAAAGCCGTGATCTTGATGATCATTGTATTAACTTGAGCTGTAGTCGCAGGATAGTTAAATTTTGGACAAATTG
>JACEIK010013398.1:0-26299 GCA_018107945.1 Datura stramonium
AACTCGTACCTGTGCCCTTGATGCAAACGGGCTCTCTTCATGGCGGATATGATCACCGCCCCAACATTGATCTCTAGCCCTTTCATCAGGGCATACACCATTTCCCAGTTCAACTTATGATTCAATTTACGGACCACAGATTAAATCTATAATTCATAACTGCATCTAGGTACCATAAATTGGGATTTTTTCTTTGCGTCTATAAATAGATGGAACTCTATATTCTCTCATTTTCTTCACCACTAACTTAGAAGCATGGTTCCACCCTCTTCTCCAACTCTCCTCTCTTCAAGTAAGCCCTTCACCAAGCTAATTTCCATGGAGATTTCTTGCATGCAAGATTAGAATTGTAAATCCTTGCTTCTAAACTCTTAGGGTTTCAAAAGAAAACCTATTTCTATCTCAAGAAGACAAGAAGCACTTTCTCTCTAGCTTGTACTAGTGATATTCTCTTGCTTTTTAGAGAAATTAAGGTATGTAAACGCATAACCCTTATCTTTGGCTCATACAAAATCTTATGTTTTTTTTCTATTATTGATTCAAGTTGTGGTAGACATATGGTTAGTTCTACCTTTATCATTTTAAATTTTAAGTGAGGAGTTGCTATCCTATTACCTTTATGACTTGTATTCTTGCTATATATGTGAAAATCCTAAATCCTTTGCTATTAGCCCTTGGAACTCATAATGTGTAGTATTCCTCACTTGATAATCTAATGTTACTCTTTTTATGTTGAACTAGTTGGAGCTTATATTTCCTACCAAGAGTTTGCATGAAAAGGAAATCCTACTTGAGCTAAAGTTTCATGCCTCCACTTGAGCCTTCCTAAATGATAGTTATGAAAATCTTAGTTTTTACTAATCGCTAAACCTTATTCGAGCCATTTAGAGGCTATCCAGAGGTTGATTAACCTTGTTTGTCAATAAGAAATTTGTGAATTCTTACCTAAGTGGGTACCAAATCATGGTCGAGTTTGAGAGTCTCTCAGTTCATGAGTTTTTGGAACACATTTTCATGGCATACCATTATGAATATTTACCAATGGATGCAGTTTCGAATAGGTAGATTCATGTGGCTAACATTACTATATTATGACCACTAAACCTTATTTCGGTTGGACAAATTACCGTCGGTTAGGAAGTTTATCATCGAGCTTGAGCGACGGGCAGTGCATACACATGCAAGCATACTGGTAGTTGAGTTGCATATGATTATCAGTCATGTTATTTTAGAGTTGTGTAAAGTTTCAATTGAGGAAAGTTATCTTCCTTATTGGCACTCAGAGTTCAGGTTGTGTCTCTCTCCCTTTCCATTAATATAGTTGCTATCATGTTTATTGCTTTTTAGCCATACATACCAATATATATTAAATACCCTGAAAATCCTAAGATCAAACCCAGGAGTTGAAATGGAGAAAATAGAGTTTTCTGCACTAGGTCATAGGACGAGTCATCCAATGACCCGTGGGGTGCACCACGAGTTATTGAGTGACTCGTGGGGAGGAGTTTGGACTGGGTTGAAATTTTGGGCTTGAGGTTGACCATGGGTGAGACCACGAGTCGTCAGGTGGGACGTAGTAAGTGGTTGACTGAAGGATGAATAATTTGGGAAGTTCATCTAACGATAAGTCACCACGAGTCATGGTGTCCCTCGTGGTGAACAGTCTTAACAATTACCAAAGTAGGCAACAAGAAGAAGACCATAAGTCGTGGTGATGGGCACAAGTCGTCCAGTCCCTCATTGGGACTGGCAGTGAGTATTTTCCTTTGAATTTATTAAGGGCTTTTTCATAATTTCTAAGTTCCTAAGGTCTATACTACATTGTTTTTAGCTCAAAATAGTCTGTTTTAAGATGGGTAAGTTCATTCTAAGCCCATTCACTTTCATGCATGCAAGTCTAGAAGCTCCTAAAGGTGATCAAGCCTAGATTCCTCAAGTTCTTCCCCAAATTTTCATTAGGCAATCAAGAGAGTTGTGAAATCGAATTTCTATAGGTATGTAGGGTTATGAATGGATGTATTCATCCACACCCATGCCCATTCCCTCTTCAATTTCATAAAATTCTAATTGATGAATCTATGGGGTTTTAACCCAACAAGTGAATTTCCTAAATATCAATCAAGGGTATGATCTATGCATGTTTCTAATATTGAATTATGATTAATGAGAATATTTTACAATGTTTTCAATTACAAATTATGTTTTCAAGTTTTATAAATTATGATGCTCATCTGTGAAGGTTCATGAAAGCTGAGATCTATGAGATATGTATTCAAGCATGATGAGATGTATATGATGAAAGTATGATTTCGAATTACCCATGCCCATGTTCATGTTTTCGAATGATCAAGTCTATGTCAAGCATGTTTTAGTATTAGACAAGTGCATATGATCAAGTATGTTTCATGATTTATCTAAACTTCATGTATTAGCTTACCATATGGATTTTGGAGTCTAAACTCCGACTCTTTTCAGCTTGTTATATGGTTTGATCCAAAGCCTCCTCATGTTATGATTTCAAATTTATGCATGTATGTTATGAGTCAAATTCATCGCTAAACGATGGTTCAGCTTCGTTTGAAAAATAATGGAGAGCATATGCATGTTTTTGGGAGTAGTGTATAGCCGTAGGCTAAGGGTCTGTCAACCCTATGCCTCAGAACTACGTGCCAATGTAGGCATGTTCAGATTCTTCGGGACCTCGCTTGTGAGCTTCCCTTGTCCCCAAGGGACCTTCAGCTTGATATCGATATCATGGTAGTATCCTTGGCCCTAGCAAGGATTTGGACAGCTCTTCCCACTTGAATGTAATAGTCAGGACCATGTAAGCTCTATCATGGTAATGTCGGTTATATGATGAGCATCCCATTATTCCTCATGATTTCAGTTATGCATGTTCATCAGGCATGTTATTATGTTTTCAGCAGGTTTGACCCAATGTTCAGTTTTACTTATGATTATCATTTTTAAGCTTTGGGTCATTCAATTATGTTATGATATTCATTTATGTTCAGATCATGATTTCAGAAATAGCATGCAAGTCTTACTCTCAGAATCTTATCTTGAATACATTTTCATGATATGCATGATTTATGATTTTACTTAGCGGTTTTATTTACCTTACATACTCGGTACATTCCATGTACTAACCGCATACTCTATGCTATATTGTTTCATGATATAGGCTCGGATATTCAGGCTCAGTCCCGTCATTAGCCAGATCTGCAGTATTAGCACTTTCCTGCCTGAGTTGGTGAGTCCTTATCTTTCGAGGGCCCTTCTTTTCAATTATATTTAGTACTTTCAGTTTCAGACTATAGTGAGTTAGTTGGGGGCTTGTCCCATCAACTCATTAGAAGTAGAGGCTTTTCAGACATAGCATGTATTCAGTTTCAGCCTTGTGTTATGTATTCAGATGTTATGATATTTTTAGACTCTCGCTTTATTATACATGTTAGACTTCCACTTGATTATGTTGAGTTTAGATATCATGTTCATGCCATGGGTCGACTTAGAGCCTCTCGGGGCTCCTTGTACCGTGTCTCGATCCAGGCCTATGTTCAGGTTGGGACAAACTTGGTATCAGAGCAATAGGTTTTGAATTTTCCTAGGGTTTATAAAAGCCGCTTTAAGTAGAGTATTTTTCATGGGTGTGAAGAGCGCCACACTTATGACAAAAAGGCTACGAAAATTTTAAGAAATGTCCCTTCTTTCATTATCTAAGTCGTGCGATGAAATGTCTCTCTATCCTTCTAACTCATGCTATATGTGTTTGTAGAATCATGCCTCCTCTGCAAGTTAATGGAAGAAGAACTGTAAATGAAAACACTTCTCTGAAGTTTTATTTATGGAAAGAAGGTGTGAATCATAAATCACATTTGTTGTCCATAGATCATTTCATATCTCTTATATAGTAGCTTAAAATATCTTGATCTCCATTTACAATGGCAAGACACAATTCATATATCGCATTCACAGTTCGTAGATGCATTTTTGTAGGTCCAAACAATAGCTAAGACAATTAGGATTTCCACTTATAGTGATGACTTATGCTTCATAAATTGCATATGTGGTTTATTGAATTCCACCATAATCGTTAAATAGTAGTTCAAAACACAAGGCAGTCCTTCGTACTTTGATCTAAGGTTCGTAGAATATTTCTATGGTTCGTAGTTGATTTGTAGGTCTATCCTGTGGCCTAGAACACTTGGATTCCATTTATAGTGTGATTTACAACTCTCAAAACAGATTTATGACTCGTATGTCACTTACGACACCTGAACAATAGATTATTTTTTTTGCAAATCTCACACTTCTATTAGTCAGGACTAAGGCTTCATACACCAAATAAAATCCCTAATTCACATGAATGATCACATGTTAAGGTCAAAAATCCCTTTTGAAGATTCCCCCTGATCATTCATCCTCAAATGATGATTCTGAGCACTAGTAGAATCTGAAATCCTCTAAAAAAAATTCCAGAGTTTCCTTTGTAATAGGTACAATCTCAAATGTTTCAATATTTCATCAACTAACTAGAAAACATCACTACGGGGCTCACAGTGCAAAATTAATATGACAACAGATACCAAATTCTCTATCTTATATATATACAAAGAAATAGAAAAAGACTCAATAATTGGGAGAGGTAGCAAATGAAATTACCTTAAGACTAACTCTAGTTTGGGAAAAAAATTAGGGGTCTTCATTCTCTTTCTTGGCTTCTCACGTCATTTCCTAGACGTTATTATTCCTCCACAAAATCTTTACTAAAGCCACTTTCTTGGCTATGAGCTTCCTAACTTAGCAATCTAGAATAGCAATTGGTACCTCCTCAATCAACAAGTCCTCAAAAATTTGAACATCCTGAAAAGGCATAATACGTGTAGGATCCCTCATACACTTTTACAGCATCGACACATGGAACATGACATGTACCGCCTCTAACTCTACGGGAAACTGTAGCTCATATGCTACCTTCCCTATCCTTAGAATAATCCTATAGGGTTGGATATATCTCGGTCTAAGCATCTCTTTTTTGAAAAACCGCACAACGCCTTTCACTAACGAAATCATCAAAATTACCCATTCATCAACATCAAACTCTAGTTCCCGCGATGTGTATCTACATATGACTTCTTCTTACTCAGAGATGTATATATTCTTTCTCTTATAAGTTTCACCTTTTATAATGCCTTTTGAAATAAGTTGGGCCCAAGTAATTCTGCCACTCTGAATTTAAACCAACCAATTGACAACCTACACTTCCGCTCATACAAAGCCACATACAGGGCCATTTGGAAACTTGCCTGAAAGCTATTATTATAGGCAAACATAATAAGAGGAAAATGGTCATCCAGAATACCCTTAGGAATCTAATACATAGGTAGATAACATGTCCTCGAGCATCTAGATGGTGCACTCAACTTGTTCTGTCATGCTCCAAAACTAGAGTAGGGCATGACTGGCACTCAATTGTGAAGAGATCGAGAAACCGGCTATATAGCGTCTGAATTGTAACCCTTAGGCCATTTAGGACACCTGTCATAGTCAACTATACATAGAAATGGACTGATGAGGTCTCAACAAATATGACAAGATAAAATGCCAATAAGGCCACAATAACATCAGAAAAGAACTGCGGAAAGCCAGCTAGGACACAAAACACACTGGAACTGAACAATTGTACAACTAGTCCAAAAAAGCTTCTAAAAGAGTAATACACTTATGAATGCATGGGACAGGGCCCCTTCCTACCCATCTGTACAACAAAACTCAAAATGAACAAACCAAACATAGGCTCCTGAAAGAGGGGAGCATACCAACTCTGCACTGGATCTAAGATCCTACCTGCACCTGTAGCACGATTGCAGGGTCCCTAAGTGAAGGAACGTTAGTACAGAGAAATGCACTAATATGTAAGACTGAAATCTGTAAACAAGCAATTCCAAAGATAAACTGAACTAGAGAAGGGAATAACTACAACCTAATACTCTAGAACTTGTCAACATAAACAATGGAAAATAACAGCTGAACATAACTCATAAGGTAGGGTGGAGAGATAATTTGTAACTGACTACCCTATATGCAGACTTTAAGCATGAACAAAATATAACTGAATCATATGCCAACACTTTCAATACTAGGACCAAAATTTATGGGAATCGACTCAGTGGTTATCTGATACTTGGACCAAAATTTAAGTATGGCTGCCTGATACTTGGATCAGGACTTTAAGAGTTGCGTGATACTTGGACTAGGACTTTATGGCCAACCTGATACTTGGACTAGGATTTTCTTACATATTTCCTCGCACATTCAGCCATTTGATACTCGAACCAGAGAGGTGACATGTTGTCACTGGAAGGGTCAAATTTTCAAATGGTATTCTAGGGCGTGCCCACATCAGCCTACATTGTATTGCAAAATCAACCATTTGATACTAGAACTAGAGTGGGCATGTGTTAAATAATGCAAATCATGCAGAAATGAGAAAGCGTGCGAGATCAATAGCTAAACAATGCAATATATATCGGCTCAGATAATAGGTCCAACTTGGAGGACCAATTGAACAATCCAAAGTAACTGACTTAGATAATTGGTTCAACTTGGAGGATCAACTGAAATCATACCACTAGCAGCGATAGGGTACATAAAATATAACTTGACTGAAAGCTTAACATGAATATGAGACTCGAGGAACAAGGCGTGGACCTCGCTTACGGGGTCTCTTAGAACCAACTCTGGTATAGACCCAACTTGGAATACTTAGACTCCATTTTGAATATGTGGAATTCAACTTATAATGCTTAATGATCTTGGGCATATTTATATGCCCAAGTGATACTCAAATATTCGTTTTGCCTTGTTTATCTAACAATGTTTGTACTTTCTCATGTAAATTGTAGGAAAGGGTGAATTTATACTAACCAACAAGATTAACATTGTTTGCAGGAAAAATGTACTTTTATGAAGCTAAGATGCATGTTAGGAGGAATCGGAAATTGACTCAGGAGCGAGCAAGAAATAGCCAAGGAAGCAAAGAATAAGGCTCCCGCGATGGAGCCGTGTCTGTATCGCGGATGCATTACGTAGGAGGATTAAATTGCTTACTGTTCTAGAGAAGGTCCGCAATCGTGCCGTGGCACGTTGGACCTAATTACACAGGGCTGCATTCCCGGTGAGTGCGCGTTCGTACCGTGTCACGTTAGGGCTTCCGCGTTGCATGCCGTGCCACGTTGGGGATAACTCTGAGATGACAGAATTCCGAGAGCTTCCGCGTTTGCACCGTGTCCGCAGGAGGCAGTGCTCGCGTGCACTCCATGACACGTTGCTTGTGTGCAGAAAAATTCCCACCAGTATAAATAGAATACTTAGGTTCATTTTTTAATTAGCCGACTTGGTAGAGCGAAGCATTAGATTCACCAGGCGATTGAGGGCGAAAATCTTAAGAGTTTCTCTCTATCTCTTTCTGCTCTTTCAAATTATTTATGTAGTTTACACTCATTTAACGATGTTGTCCACAAATGAGTGGCTAATTTCACTTCTTCTTTGAGGTTAAGAACAATTGTATTGAAATGTGATTGTTGATCATTTGGTTTTTTTATCTTTTCTTTCCATGGTTGTTCTATTAATTCTTGTTCTTCTTGCATTATGTTTTGGCCAATGTTAATGTAAATCTAAAAAGTCCGGTTTCACTCGAGAATAAATTGGAAAGTTGTGGGAATTAATAGGATATGATCTCTTCTTAGTTTGGGAAAATTGAGTGGTTACCTTCGGGATAGAAATATGCACAAAAAGTCGTATTAGTCAATTATGGGAATCGGTTTTGTATGGCTAGAACATGAATTGCTTCTTATCACAGAAATGTAGGTGGAAGGATTATGATTCTTAGGATTGGGTTAAATACGAGTTTTAATCCATAGGCATAAGTTCCGACCTTAGCCGGAGAAAAGATTGGCAACTTGTAGCGATAATTAATTTCTCTACATGTTCGTTTAGCCTGAGCATACTCACATTCATAGTTCAGACTCAGTTGTATATTCATTTTAGACTTAGTATAAAATTAAAACCATAAAATAAAAACTTTTCTTTACATTATTTATGCTGGCATTTGTAGAGTTACAGTGAATTGACACTTGGAAGTAGGTGCCCCATATAGTCAGTCTGTGGGATCGATACTTGGCTTACTTGAGCCACCCACTGCTTGTTCGACCACATGCACTTGCGTGTAGTCATCCCGAAAATAGAACAATTTTTGGCCTTGAATTCTTTGAGGCCAGCAATTGGCGAAAGTTTTTCTTAAAGTGTTAGTTTGCTATTTCTTTATATTAGTGTTGACAACCCAGTGTGCTTTGTATTTTGCGGATATTAAATTACATTTGAACAACGTTTGGGAAAGGAATGAAGAATTTGGTGGACCCATCCTTAGAGACGGAAAGACAAGTTTTGCCATATGACTCTAGAGAAAGCTGCAGGTGCTCCGGACAAACAATCACAGGCAACCACGGGAATCCACCACTTGTGGGGGCGGTGTTAGTGCACAGTGGCGGCTAGGCCGGTTCGCGATGTAGCAACCCCACATGCTAGCAATATCACATCTAGCATTCGCAAACTGTGAGCCGGGAGGAGGATTGAGCAAGCAAAACATGGTGCAATTGCTTTGCACACAAGCGAAGCGATTCACGAGTCTCCCCTCGAGGATCCACAACAACATCTTCAAACCTTTTTGGAGATAAGTGACACCCATTCACATTGGAGTGTCAACGGTTATATCGAGCTTACATTGTTCCCTATTTTCACTTTTGGAAGAAGCCAAAAGGTGGTTGAAAAGAGCGAGCCACCCAATTCTATCACCGTGGGATGATCTTGCAAAAGAAGTTCTTGGTCAAGTTCTCCATCCGATAAAACAATGAGACTTATAATTCAAATTCTAAGTTTTAAACAAAGAGAAGGAGAATCTGTATCAAGCTTGGGAGAAGATTCAAATCGTTGTTGCGGGATTGTCCTCATCACCAATCCAATGATGTGTTGTTTTACTTTTATAGAGGGTTTGGAACCCCACACAAAAATTTCTCTAGACTCGACAATTGGGGACAAGCATTAGAAAAGACTTATTAGGAGTTGTATACTTTGTTAAATCGTATTTCGCGGGTAATGCAGGAGTGGAATGCGGACTCTTCAAGGAGGAGCAAGACGTTGGAGTCTTAGAAGTGGATAGTTTCGGCTATCATTTGCCTGAGATAAGCGCGTTGCGAATCAACTCCAACACACCCACTTCGGTAACATGAGCATGAATCGATCCTCAAGCCCAGTGAATGCAGTGCGCAAGTTTAGTGTGAAGTATGCGGGAGAAATGAACACTGTTGAAGTGTTGTGGAGCAAATCGACTCGGTAGACTTTGTCGAAAAATGCACAAAGGAACAATCACCTTGTTATGGTAACAACTACAATTCAAACTGGAGGAATCACCCGAATATCTCTTGGGGTAGCACCCAACCATGTCGGGCGAGTTCGAGTCGGGGGTGCAAAGGAATCAGGAGGGCAGCGAGAACTATCGGTCGCGATGCGAAGCAATAATGCTCCTCCTTCGCCACCATCACCCGGCATTAGGAGATGTTCAAGACTATGATAGCTAACCAAGCTCAATTGGTGACTATGTTAAATTGGCGGCCGATGTTAAGAATAATCAGGTTAGCTGCAAACTGGAGTACCGGTTTGGGCAATTTGTTGGAGCCCAAAACACCGAGGCCTAGGGGAGGACTTCCTAGCGACAGACCCCAACCCCAAGCGAGGTGAATGCGGTGACCACAGGAGTGATTTGCGGCTTAAAGAAGTGGAACCGAGAAAGACCACCTCAATAGTCGGGAGCGGCGAAACGGAGAGGAGCAAAGAGAGGGGAAGAAAAAGGATGATGAGCAGGAAAGACCTCCCACCCCCATTCCCTCAACGATTAAAGAAACACAAGGAAGGGCAGCGTGTTTCAAAAAGTTCATGGAGGTGCTTAAACGGTACACATTAACTTACCTCTTGTTGATGTTTTGCGGGGAGTGCCGAAATGCGCAAAGTACATAAAGGACATCGTAGCGAACTAAGAGGTTGTGGTATGCCACGATGGATCTTACGGAGGAGTGCACCTTCCCGAATGCAGAGCGGATTGCCCACAAAGCTCCAAGGACTGCAGGAGCTTTGTACGGTGCTATTGGGCATAGTATCCGAGCTCGCGGATCATGTGATTTGGGAGCGAGCATTAACTTGATCACGGAGCCTCGGTATTCAAGAAGTTGGGGCTAGGAGTCTAGACCAACAACGGTAAATCTTGCAACTCGAGGATCATTCCTTGGCAAGACCATATGGTATTGTGGAGGACGTGTTGGTGCAAGTCGGCTCACTTATCTTCGGTAGACCGTTTGTGTTGGACTTGACGGACGCGAAGTCCCATTTATTTGGGGCACGTCCCTTTCACTTGGCAGCAAGGAAAGCGTTAATAGATGTAGGCTGCGACGGCTAACTATACGAAGCACCACGACAAGGTGGAGGTGTTACGATGTGTACAAGGCCACCAAGCTCTAGACCGTGTACGGAACACTCGGGATCAACGTCTTGAGCAAGGCTGATGTTGTTCAAGTGTTGAGTCCGCAAAAGTTAATGGGAAAACCCCACGGCAGGAAGTAAGCTTGACAGGGGTGAGGGCTGTGTTCGTGGCGTCCGTCACCTAGGGGTGGAATGGCGTGAATGACGATCGAGCCGCGGCGGCCAAACCAGAGCGCTACCCGCGGGAGGCAACCCGTGAATTTGTTGTATTTGTAAATGTACGAGATAGTTAAAGAAAAAAAGAAAAAAAAAGAGAAAAAAAGAAAGAAAAAAAGAAGAAAAAAAGTATATATATATAAAAAATGTAAATATAAAAAATATTGTGTTGTGTCTTTCAAACCTTGGGATTCTAACCAATTTCTTGTTGTAAGATAAATTTCAGGTTGATCGGAGGAGCCAAAATGCAAAGGAATCGCAAAGGAGAAAGCGAGGTAAGAAAAAAGGGTGAAAAGTGGCAAAATAGTGAGCCCACGCGTCGACTCCGTGTCACGGAGGCCTCAGCGTTACCCTCGCTGACACGTTGAAGGCAGTGCGGAATTTTACAAATTCGAAAACTCTGCTTGATAGCTCCGTGTCACGGAGGGGCCTCCGCGTTACCCTGCGTGAAACGTTGAGGTGTCTGGTCACACCAGGTCACCGGGTAACCCGCGCGAAACCCCCTTTTGCTCCCAGATTTCCCCCTCATTTTCCTCATTTCTCATCCCCTCCACGACAAACCCCCCAAAATCCCTTCTCCCTCAATGTGTCACGGACCTAGGCACATAATTTCATCAAGTTTTCTTCCGTTCATTGAATTCAAGGTATGTTCTTCAACTCTATCTCAATTTTAGTCGAATTTTTCAAGTTTTAGCATGAGATGTGAGAGCAAGCTTACCCTATGTAGAAATTGAGCTTAAATTCATTCAAATTGTTGATTGATGTGCGTAATATCATTGTGATTGTATGAACCGATAAATACATTAGCTTGGTCGAATTTTGTAAAATTGTAGCTGGGCTTGAATTTGAATATGAAAAGGGAAAAATCTAGTTGAATTGTGGAATTATTGTTTGGGTTGTGTATATTTGGGTGAGATGAGTTGGTTGTGCTAGCGGTAATATCTTTGAAAGACCGGCGGATTTTGGGGTATTGAAATTGTAATATGCAAGAAATGGGTGAATTGCATAGGTTTGTGTAGATAAATAGTTTTTGTTTTTGTGTAGATAGATAGTTTTTCATTTTTTCTTTTTTTTTCATGCTAAAGATACTACCGTATCAAAATGTAAATCGATAGTATCATTGCGATTAATTGAAGTAGGTAGTACAAAAGAACTTACCGTCAATTCTCACGAATGCACAAGGCATGTTGTTGTGTTTTTGTCTTTTTTTGTAAATTAGAAATAAGTATGTTCAGCCGTATCACGTAATTACGGCTAAAGACTAAGTGTGGGGTGGCCTAGCCTAACCCAACCTTCATCGAAACTAATTCAAATTGGCGGCATTGGGGCCCATGCGCTTTATTTGGCGAGGCGATGTCAGTGAGCAAGACAAAGGGAAGGCGCATCTACATCGAACTGCCGTAGGGTCGATTAGGAGCAGCGGTCCAGCTGACTTACAATGGTTCAGCGGCCAACGCCGCAATACGGGAACCAATGGTGATTGAGGAAGGAAGAAATGAGTATACAAGCATAAGAGAGCAAATTACTTCCACGAATTTACGAATGCCCTAGCAATACTCGGCAATTTGAATATTACTCTGTCACGGATATCGAGACGCACCTTGTGTGAGCAGTTCGGCGACACGTTGGAACAGGCATAAAGAGAGGGGCTACCATCGAACCATTTGTCTACTCCACCAGGTGAACGGGGAAGCTAGAATCGGCTGAAAATTGTGTCATTCTGCTTGATTCCAGGTGTGCATGACAAATGTCACCCGGGGATCGCATGTGTGTGGGGATGGGCACCGCGGTATCATCCCATGAAGACACGTGCCCGAACCAGGTTGCCATGTTGAGTTCGGGGTAGCAATCTAGATGCTGGCTGGGCTTTGACCACCCAAGTCAATCAACAAGCGGTAGAGCATGTCCCTTAGAATGGGAATGCAACGGCGGCAAGAGTTAGGAATTTTACGAGGATGAACCCTTTGGAGTTTCTTGGATCAAAGGTGGACCGAGGATCCACATGAGTTTATCAATGTGGTTCTGAAGATCACCTACATCATGGGGAGGTGATTGAAGGAGATGCGTCGATGTAATCTTGTATAAAATTGAAAGGGGTTGCGCAGGTTTGGTTCAACTAGTGGAAGGATAGCCGAGACGTGGGAGTAGGCCCTATTGGTCGGGAGGGATTCCATGTCATTTGGATCGATTCTTCCCTCGTGAGATGAGGAGATTAAAGCGACGAGTTTGTGAACCTAAAGAAGCAGGAAAGATGACGGAGTTCGGGAGTATGCCTTAGATTTCTTTCGCTTGTCCAAGTATGCACCATAGATGGCGTGGTCCGAGGAGGCTTAGAAAGTGAGTCAATTAGTGCATGGTATAGAAGATTACATGGTCAAGTTTGTCGAACCGCGTGCAACATTAATGAATTAACTTTCCTCGGATAGTTACGCCCCACCCAACCTTAGGCCGGTACGGGTGGCGAGAGGAGAGAGGCCAGAAGGAGCGGGGCGATAGCCGAGATTCTCCCAGGAAAGATACCTAGTAGGCACCACCGGCAGTCCACGAGAACTTGACCCGAGCGTTGTAGGCTATGAGTGTTCCATCTTAATCCGGGCGCTTCCAGAGGGCAAGGAGCATCGGGCTCTAGAGTTTAGAAGTAGCGAGGCGAGTCCGACATTCGAGTGTGGCGGTGAGGCGGGAGACACACGGAGTCGGTGTTTAGCCGGGTTCAAGTGCTTGTTTGGTGTAGGAAGCCGAACATATGTAAAGGGGTTGCCCGGCAACCATACGGGGGCGGGATAGGGCAGGCCCAACCTCCGGTCAGCGGCTCCACCGGCGCGCCCGGCTTAGCGAGGCATCTACTAGTGAGGTGAGTGAGTCAGCGCCAAAGTAGATTCTATGCCCTAGCATCTTGTCGGGAGCAAGAGGTCTCCATAGATGTAGTCACCAATATGTTATAAGTATTCCACAGCAGTGTATGCCATTGAGATCCATAGGCTACTTTGTCTTTTGTGACGCCTTATGTTTCTAGTAGTTTGGTCGATCCTGAAATCCTATCATAACCCTTCGTTCTCTACTTACGATCATTGATTGATTTATAGCTTGAATGGTATATAGAAATTTCCTATCCACGGTTCTTTAGAAAGTCACCTCGGCGGATTTAGTAGAGTTAGCCGAATTTGATTTTGATGTTATCTTAAAACGGCTCTATCCAAGCTAAAGGAGGCTGAGAAGGAGCAGATGAAAGATCTCTTAGAAAAGGGTTTCATCCAGGACCTAGAAAATCCACAGTGGGGTGCACCACCTCTCTTTGTCCACAAGAAGGGATGGATTGTACTCTTTGTATGTGCATTGATTACTCGGTAGGTTGAATAAAGTTACCATCAAGCAGTATCCTCTCCCGAGATTGACAATTTGTTTGACCATTTTCGAAGTGCTAAGATATTTTCGAAGATAGACCTCGGATCCAGGGTATCATCAAGCTCGGGGGTTAGGGAGAAGTGACATCGAAGATATCGGGACTCGGTGTAGTCACTATGAGTTTGTAGTTATGTATTTTAGGCAAAGGAAATGCTCCCTACGGCTTCTATGAATTTATGAACAGGGTGTTCCAGCCACACTTGGATATGTTCATAATCGTGTTCTGGGTGTCTCATATATACTCAGGCGAGGAAGAGCATGTCGCTATTTGAGGGTGGTGCTACGAGACTTTGAAGGATCGTTAGTTATATGTCCACAAGGATGGTTCTCTTTGTATGTGCATTGATTATCGGAGATTGAATAAGTTCCTATCAAGAACAGGTATCCTCTCCCGGGATTGATGGTTTGTTTGACCATTTTTTCAGGGTGCTAAGATATTTTCGAAGATAGACCTCGGAATCAGGGTATCATCGGCTCGGGGTTCGGGAGAGTGACATCACGAAGATAGCCTTCGGGACTCGGTGTGGTCACTATGAGTTTGTAGTTATGTATTTTAGGCAAAGGAATGCTCCTACGGCTTCTATGGGTGATAGACGGGGTTTCAATCCATACTTGGATATGTTCAATACGTGTTCATGAATTATCTCATATATACTCTCGGCGGAGGAGCATGTCACTAATTTGAGGGTGGTGCTACGGACTTTGAAGGATGGGTGGTTATATGCTAAGTTTAGAAAATGTGAGTTTTGGTTGAATTCGGTGGCATTTTTGGGTCATGTGGTGTCAAGTTAGAGATTGTACAAGTGGACTCTCAAAAGATTGAGGTAGTTAAGAATTGGCCTAGACTAGTGAGCCCTTTGATATCAAGAGTTTCTTAGAGTTTTAGCTAAGTTACTATCGAAGGTTTGTTGAAGGAGTTTTCATCCATTGCAGCACGTTGACTAAATTGACCTAGAAGAAGGTGAAGTTTCAATGGTCTAAGGCTTACGAGAGGAGTTTCCAAGAGTTGAAGACTCAACTCACCCCCGGCAAGTGTTGACCCTACACGAGAAGTACCGATGGATTTGTAGTATATTATGACGCCTCGGATCGGCGCCTTAGTTGTGTGCTCATGCGGCATAGTAAAGTTATAGTCTATGCTTACGGGAAGTTGAAAGTCCATGAAAAGAACTATCGACTCACAATCTCGAGTTGGCGGCGGTAGTATTTTCCTTGAAGATTTGGAGACAAGCGTACGGGTGATGTGTTATGAGTTTACAGCACTTTCGACTAAAGCTTTGAGAAAATGCATGGACTTTGGTGTGTTTATATGGATTTAAGGCACTTTTTCTTTGATTATAGGAAAAATAGGTGTTGGAGCGAGAATGTACAAAGATAGCCTAAAAAGTGCGAGAAAATGGGCTAAGTCACAATCTTGATGCAGTAGTAGGTTCATGTGGTATGAGTCGTACGAAGATCGTAAAAGTTTCAGATGGCTAAATTGTGAAGAGTGCATCTTACGACTCTCGATGCGAGTCGTACAACTTCAGTACAAGTTGTGTGTGTGAGTCATGGAAATATTCGAAGAATTGCACAAGAGCGAGACTCACGACACGGATAGACAGCACGAGTCGTGGCGGAGAGGTACGAGTAATACCATCACCTCGTGACAAACTTCAGAAAATTGAGAATTCTCCTTCATCAAGCCACGAAAGTACGGTACGACTCATTGGAATCATATACGCGAGTTGTACCAAGTCTAACGATTAGCCAAATTTTAGCAAGCCAATGACATAAAGGATGGCAGTGCGACTCGTACAATCACCTTTCTGATGTAGAATGCATCGTAGCTCAGGCGGCTTGATTATGGAAATTTACCTGTTAGCTTAGGAAAAGGATTCTTACGTCTTTGTAAATACCTTTTATGTTTTATTTTCAGTAGAGAACATCTAGAAAACATAAGGAGAAACATTGGAAGTAATTAGAGAAGGTTAGGAAGTGAGGAAAAACATAGAATTGAGTTGATTGGCTTGTGATCAACCTTTTCTTGATTTCTTTATTGATCTTTGTGGTGTTATTGATTTATTATTGAGACAATCAAAGGATCTTTTTCTCTCATCTACAATTGTAAGTATTAAATTATGTGTTTAATTATGAATGCATATCGCAACCTTTCAACTATGAAAGGCTAAAAACCTCCATAGCTAGGAGTTGAAAAGCAGGAACCATGGGGGATTAATGAGCTAGGGGTACACAAAAGTGATTTTAAACCAATGCAAAACTTTTGTATTGTATTCTCTTCGCGGTCGCGTTTCTTAATGGTGTACAACATTAGGACTTGCCCGAATTCTTTACTTTCTTGAGCCTAGAGAGGTAGAGATTAGGAAAAGAGAATTATAACAAAATTTTAATCTATAGGTCATTGCTCTAATGCTCAGTATCTTATGAATTGCTGCTGACTCAATTATTAAACACTATAACCACGCAGTAGATTTCGTCACTCATAAGTCCCAACTGATGAAGATAAGTATAAATCACATCCAACTAAGACCTGGGGCTCAAGTCATTTAGGACCTAGATTATCAGTTCTACTGTCAACATTAAGTATGATCATGTTGGCGACATTTTCTGCGTTATGCAACTATGAACCTAAACTAGTCAAGTCTTTTAACTCCCATTTATGAATTTAATCATTATTTTATTGTATTCTGTGAACTAAATTATGGAAGTAACTATTATAAAATTTTTTACGGCATTAAAATGAATCTTACACTTCTTTTATGGGTTAAAATTAACTATTATTGGGATCTTATTGACAATGTCGCATATACTTCAGCAGGAGTGTAGTATGAGCATTATCAAAAGTAGTTCCATTACCGGGAATACAACTAAGATTATATTAGTTTTCGTATTTGACTTTTGGTAGTTATTTCCTTATTAATGTTTTCTTTTTGTTTGTGATACCCACGGGTTTTTCTGGTGGATGCAAGCACTCGGAGTAAGTAGAAATCCCCTGATTCCATTGAACCCGAAATTGAGCGAACAACTTTGTGCAAAATGAAAAACTAGGATCGAGAGGAATGCCCATATAGGCTGAAGAAGCTAGGCAAGCCGAGCTATCTTGGAAAGATGCACTTGAGGATACGGAAGATGCCAAAGAAGAGGTTGTTAATGCTGGGTAACATGGGCGGGGCAGTAGAGGTCATAGATTTTCCCCTTAGTTCTTGATGATGAGACCCGGACATTGATAAAGTTGGGTCAAGCTGGAGGTACCACTATGTGCCGGCCCAGGAACCAAATTTGACATCACGAGCACCATGATTCAATTGTTAAACATGAAAGGTATTCGGTGGTCACGCGGCGGATGGCGCCAGCACGCACCTAATGAACCGTTGGAATATGCAAGGCGATTACAAGTTGCACAGAGTTAGCCAAGATGCCATCGAGACTTAGACTTTTCCCCTTCTCTAATAAGGGGAAGCCACCTTATAGTTATCGGAGTTGCCCGCGACTCCATAACCAATGGAGAACTCAAGCAAGCCTTCTTGGACAGAGATTCTTTTCCCTCTCCCGAGAATGTTAAACTTAAGGATGAGATTTACAATTTCGATAAGCTCAAAGCCGAGGCACTTCGTGAAACCTAGTGGAGGTTCAAGAAGAAGTTGAAAAAGTATCCAAACCATGATATTCCGGATGGCCAGTTTGTTGGAAATTTTGACGGTTGCTGCGGACACAATGTAGGAGGCATTGATGGGTCACACACAGAGACAGGTTTGCTACTATCCTTGATAGGGTGACTAAACCAAATAGGGCATGGAATACACAGGACGAATCTTGGCGGTACATTTGATGTTGGTTGGCTAACGAACCAACATAGGAAAAAGAAAAGAAGAATGCGATAGGAGATGGCTCTCTTCAGCGCACATCATTGGATTTTCTTACAAAAGCACATTATGGGAGGCGTTGGAGCCAAAAAGGTAAATGAAGTGGGGACATAAGGATTGGAGGTGGGGAAAATCACTGCGATTAGAGGAGGAGAAAATTTCCTAGACAACTAGGTGGCGGGTGATACGGGGCATAGTTATATGCCCAATTGATAACAAATGCATCGTTTTCTTGTTTTATCCAACAATGTGTGTACACATTCGCATGTAAATTGTAGGAAGTGCAATTTATACTAACCAACATGATTATCATTGTTTTGCGGGAAAACCATACTTTTTATGAGTTAAGATGCATGTTGGGAGAAATCGGAGATGGACTCGGGAAAAGAGCGAAGCGAGGTGGAAGCAAGGAATTTAAGGGCTGCGATGGAGCCGTGACACGCTTTCATCGCGGATGCATTCTGTCAGGAGATATAAATTCAAGAAATTCCGAGAGAGGGTCAGCGATCGAGCCGTGGCACGTTGGAATTAGTTCCCAGATCTTGACATTCCGGTGAAGAAGGTCCGCGTTTGAACCGTGGCAGCTGGGCATGCTCCGCGTTGCATCTTAGTGCCACGTTAGGAGCTGTTACAGGCGGCCAACTTCCGAAAGCCTCGCGTTTGCACCGTGTCACGGGCGGTACTCGCGATGCACTCCGTGACACGTTGCTTGTTATTAGGGAAAAATTATCCCTAGTATAAATAGAACACTTAGGTTTCATTTTTAATTGTCGACTTGGTGGAGCAAAAGAACGTGGGTTACGAATTTATTGAGAGGAGGAAAATTCTTGAGTTTCTCTATCCCTTTCTTCTTTCTTTCAATTGTTTGCATGATTTACACTCTCATTTAACGATGTTTAATCCACAAATGAGTGGCTAATTCCCCTCCTTGCTGAGGTTATGAATTGTTGTATTGAAATGTAATTGTTGATTATTTGGTTGTTTCATCTTTTCTTCTATGGTTGTTCTATTTATTCTTATTCTTCTTGCATTAATGTCGGCAATGTTAATGTAAATCCAAAAAAGTCAGGTTTCACCCGAGAGGGCAAGAAAGCTGGAAAGTTGTGAATTAATAGGATATGATCTTTTCTTAGTTCGGGAAAATTGAGAGAATTGATTTACCTTCGGGATAGAAATATGCACAAAGAGAAAGTCGTAGTCAAGTGTGGAATCGGTTTTGTATGGCTAGAACATGAATTTCTTCTTATCACGGGAATGCTTAATTTGAGTTCATGATTCTTAAGTTGGAGTTAAATACGAGAGTTTTATCCATAGGCATAAGTTCCGACTAACTTAGCAGGAGAAAAAATAACGTATATCGATAATTAATTTCTTTACATGTTTGTTTTAGCCTCCAGCATGCTCACATTATAATGTTCAGACTCACTTGTATACTTATTCTACTTTAGTATAAAAATAGTTTCCAAAATATACAAACTTTTTTTCTTTTATTTGTCTTCATTATTAGAGTTATAGTAAATTAACACTACATGAAGGTTTTACACATAGTCAGTCACAATAGATTCGACATTCGATTCTTAAAAAGAGGCCACTATATTACTTGTACAACCCGGCCATACTTGCGGGCTCATCGAGATTTTGGCGCCGTTGCAGGGGACAGGCAATTGGTGAAATTTTAATTTTTCTTAAAAGTGTTAGTTGCTATTTACGTATTTTATTGTTGACAACTTGGTCTTAACTTGTATTTTGCAGATAACGAGATTCTCTTGAACAACGGCAGAGACAAAGATTTGGTGGATCCATCCTTAGGCGGAAAGACAATTCCATTATCAACGGAGAGAAGCTCTAGGGAAAATTGCAGTTGCTTAGACAAACCATTATGGAGCAACCACGAATCCACCACTTGTGTAGTATTGGTGCAGGAAATGGCAGAAGTAGGCCGGTTCGCGATGTGGCAATACCACATGCTAGTAATGTCACATCTAGCATTAGCAAGCGAGCGGGGAGGGAGTTCGAGCTTAAACGAGAACATGGTGCAATTGCGCACACAAGCGGGCGGTCCACAGGTCTCCCTCACGAGGATCACAACAACATCTTAAAACTTTTTTGGAGATAAGTGACACCCATCCCTTTAGAGTGTCAACGAGACTATATCGAGGCTTACTGTTCCATTTTCACTTTTGGGAGAAGCCCAGGTGGCTGAAGCGAGCCACCAAACTCTATAACCACATGGGATGATCTTGCAAAGAAGTTCTTGATCGTTCTTTCCTTAGGTAAAAAGCTGACAAGACTTAGAAGTCAAATTCTAAGTTTCCAACAAAGAAAGGAGAGAATCTATATCAAGCTTGGAGAGATTCAAATCAATGTTGCGGGGCCACATCCTCATCACCATCAATCCAATGATGTGATGGTGCACACTTTATAGAGGGTTTGGAACCCCACACAAAAATCTTCTTGGATTCGGCGAGTGGGGGACAAGCATTAGAAAAGACTTATGAGGCTTTATACTTTGCTGTCGTGTTTCGTGGGGAAATCCCACGGAGTGGAGATACGGACTCTTCAGGGGAGGAGCAAGGAAAGCGGTGGAGTCTTGGAAGTGGATGGGTTTACCGCTATATTTTGCACAAATAGTTGCCTTGCAGAATCAACTAAACACCCACTTCAACAACATGAGCTTGAGTGATCCTCAAGCCCAGTAAATACGGTCTGGCCAGCCCAGTGTGAGGTAATGCGGAAGCAATGAATTTTCAGTTTGAAGTGTTGTGGAGCAATCCGGGACTCGGTGAACTTTGTATTAATGCACAAAGGAACAATCACCAACAGTATGGGAACAACTACAATTCTAACTGGAGGAATCACCCAAATTTCTCTTGGGTAGCGGCAACCATCGGGGACGAGTACGAGTCGGGGTATGCAGAGAGGAATCAAGGAGAGACCCACGAACTTCTCCAGCACAGTATAGAAACAACAATGCCCCTCCTCCACCACCATCACCCGACGTTGGGAATGTTCAAGACATTGATAACCAAGCTCAATTGCGGGTTGACTATGTAAAATTGGCTGCGAAGTCAGAATAATCGGCCTAGCTACGAGAAGCGGCTGGAGTATCGGTTTAGGCGGTTTGGAGCCCGAACACCGAGGCCTAGAGGAGGACTTCCTAGCGGCCACGAGACCCCAACCCCAAGCGAGGTAAATGCGGTGACCCTGCGAGGAGTGGTTTGCGGTTGAAGGAGGTGGAACCGGAAAGACCATCTCAACGATGCGGGAGCAGTAGAATCGGAGAGGGAGCAAAATGATGAAAAGGGGAAGAACAAGGATCTTTGGGCTCAGAAAGACCTCCACCCCATTCCCTCGATTAAGCACAAGGAGGAGCGTGTTTCAAAAATTTCGTGGAGGTGCTTAAATAGGTACACATTAACTTACCTCTTGTTGATGTTTTGCGGGGAGTGCCTAAGTACGCAAGCATAAAGGACATCGTGGCCAACAAAAGCAGGCTTACCAAATATGCCACGGTGAGCTCTTGTGGAGTGCACTAAGGATCACGAGCAGATTGCCTACGAAGCTCAAGACCACGGGAGCTTCACAATTCAAATAACAATCTGGCAAAGTATACGAGCGCGCGGATTATGTGATATGGGAGCGAGCATTAACTTGATGCCGACATCGGTATTCAAGAAGTTGGGAGCTAAGGGGAGTCCTAGACCTACAACGGTGATCTTGCAGCTCGCGGTTGTTCCTTGGCAAGACGAGATGGTATTGTGGAGGACGTGCTAGTGCAAAGTCGGCTCCTAATCTTCCCGGTAGAGTTTGTTGTGTTGGATTTTGAGCCGGATGCTATTTGAAGTCCCATTTATTTTGGGGCCTTTCAGCGGCAGGAAAGCATTAATAGATGTAGCTGCGGGGCAGCTAACTATGCAAGCACACGATAAGGTGGAAGTGCCGATGTGTACAAGGCCACCCAACTCCCGTATGCGAACTCTCGGTCATCAATGTGCTTGAGCAAGGCGGTTGCTCGGGGCTTTGAAGTCTCGAATGTAATGGGGAAAACCCAGACAAAGAGTAAGCAGCGAGGGTGAGATGGAAGTCGTGAGAAACGTCCGTCACCCTAGGGGCGGAGTGAGCTTAAGCAGCAATCGGCGGAAACAGTAAACAGTATTTGCACGGAGCGGCTTCGTGAATTGTTGTTTGTATAATTGTACATATAAAAAAGAAAAAATTTAATTAAATTTCATTGAAAAAATATATATATATATATAATTCTTGTTATTGAATGTTTTCTTGTTGTTGTGTTGTGTTTTAAACCTTGGAATTCTAACCGATTTCTTGTTGAAAGATATACAGGTTGATCGGGAAGAAATGCAAAGGAATGCAAAGGAGAAAAATGAGGTAAGAAAAATTTTTAAAGTAGCGAAGCAGTGCGGCTGCGTGGCTCCGTGTCACGAAGGAGGAGCCTCAGCGTTCCCTCCGTGACACGTTGAAGGAAAAAAATACGGAATTTTACAAAATTCGGAGTGCCTCTGTGATGGCTCAGGTGTCGCGAGTGATGCTCCGCGTTACCCTCCGTGACACGTTAGTGTAGTCGCGTCGGGTCACATAGGGTCACCGGGTAACCCGCCGAAAATCTATTTTAACCCCAAATCCCTCATTTTTCTCATTTCTCCACAACCATCGCGACAAACCTCCAAATCCCCTCCCCCTCAACGAGTCACGGCCCTAGGTGTATAATTTCGTCAAGTTTCTTGGTTCTTCAATTAAAGGTCGTTCATCACTTCTATCTCAATTTTGGTCGAACTTCTTTCGATTTTTAGCATAAGTATGAGTAAACCTTAGCCTAGGTAGAAATTGAACTTGAATTCATTAAAGTAGTGTTAATTTATGTTACATTAATATCCTTGTGATGGTATGAATCTATAAAAACATATGCTTGATGAATTTGTGAAAATTATAGCTGAGTTTGGAGGTGAAACATGAAAATGGGAAAACTTGTGAATTGTGAATTCTTGTGGTTGTGTATATGTGGGTGAAATGAGATTGGATTGCATTATCTATGTAATATACGAAAGAAAAACCGACGGATTTTCGGGAAGTGGAGATAATTGGTATATAAAAGCGGGTAGATAACATAGGTTTGTATAATTGCATAGTTGTTCTTTTTTCCTTTTTTTCTTTCATGTGCCAAGTGCAAGGTGATGAAATGTTATCGATGGTAATGTTGGGATTAGGTTTGTCTGAAATCAAGAGTAGTACATAGAGGATTATCTTGTCGAATTAAAGATGCAGAACATCAATGTTTGTGTTTTGTTGTTCTAGTTTTCTTATTTTTGTAAATTAAAAAATATGATCTGGCCAAAATGCTAAAATGAAATTTGAAGGCTAAGTGTGGGGTGGCTGAGCCTAACCCAACCTAGTCAAGCTAATTTTAAATTAACTAAAATTGGGGTATGCTTTCTTTGGCAGGGAACAATGGCAACGAGCGAGACAAGGAGTAGGCGCATCTACATCGAGGCGCCGGAAGGAAGCGGTGAGAGCTTGGGCAGCCGGTCCCAGCGGCACAGCGGTTCACGCGACGGCGCCGCCAATATGGAAACAGATGGTGGCGAGGAAGGAAGAAGTGGTACCACGAAGCACAAGGAGAACAAATACTTCACTGAGAGCATATTGCAAGGGACGCGTTGTACAGGGATTCCCACGTAGGACAGGATTGACAACTGCGGCTGCGCTTCATTTTGCGAGCCCAAGGAGTGCAATGCACTTGATTAGAATTCTATGCAAATTGGAACTGACGCTCACGGGAGTCACACCATCAAGATAAAAGGCTGGGCACATGAGCCTCACCACCTCAATCTTTATACTAGGAAGCCTTAGAACTGCTTGATGCCCACGTACTCCGGCAGTAGAATATCCTCCACCTTATGCGGATATCGAGACGCACATTGTGGGCAGGTCGGCAAACATATTTGGAGACGAGCATAGAGAGAAGGGAGCTATCATCGGACCTTTGCCCTATTCACGGATGAACGGGGAAGCCGGGGATGGAGTACTTTAAAAATTGTTTGCTCTATTTATTAGAAATTTACACATGACGGATGTGACACGAGGATCGTGTATCTTGGTGTATGCCTTGATGAAAGAGGTGGGAGATAAATGTAGAGCGGTGATCATATCCGCCATGAAAGGCCCCGGTTGCATCAAGAGACACGGTACGAGTTTAGCGGGTTGCGGCTATTTCACGTTCTGAGGGGCCTAGAGAGTAGGAAGAGGCTCTAGACTACATTCCGCAGCAGATGGAGAGAGGCGTACCATAGATGTCACAAAGACTAAGGCACGAGCACCACTCCTTGGTCGATTCTCACATTAGCCGACGACATGCCGGAGATGACGATATATAGCGCGCATGTTCGGATGCGAGATGCTCGGCTACGCATGGCGGGAAACAAACCTTGAGAGGATGGTTGTAGCAACTCGGCAAATTACCCCTTTGGCGAAAATGCCGGGGCACTGTACGTGTGGGCCCATCTTTTCTGGGCCGTGGATGATGATGTCCTCAACGACGAGGGAGACACGTGCGAGGATTCCGATGTTGAATCGAAGGAGGATGGCGGGGAGATTCGGACATGGGGGCAGGCGACGACACGATGAAGAAGTGGAGTACTTTGATTGATGGGGAGTATCACCACCCCACCTTTGCATGTGATTGTGGTTTCTTGGGGACGAGTGTTCGATTTTAAGTGTGGGGTGGGGAGTAGTTAGGTAGTCTTGAGTTTTGTCTTGTTTTGTATATAATACGCATATTACATTGCTTTGTGTTGAAAAATTGTGACCTTGTTTTTATGTGTATGTTCGTATTGTAAATATTTCTTGTTTGTGAAGAGTTTGTGTGCGCGTAGTCTTTGTGCCCGGTGTGTAAATAGTTTTATCGAAATTATCGATATTTGTAAAAATTTTCGTTAACTAGTTTATTTATTGGGTTTCTCGGAGTTTGTTTTGGTTCTTTTAGAAGAGTCCCATTGAACAGTTGTAAATAGTGGCCAGATTCCACATGATGGATGGATGGCAATAGTCTTAAAGAAATGCGGTCAATAGGAGTAGTTATTTTTAAATTTTGGTGTGTTGGTTGTATCCCATGCATGTTGCTACTCTGTAGCTCACGAAATCTTGGTTGCGTGTTGTGCATAATATTTATCTTGCAAAGATGATTCGTTAGAAAGCATGCAAATTTTTGTACATATGTGAGATGCCCAGGCCATAGAATTCGATTCGGTGTGATTGAGGCTTAATTTTGAATTCTTGTAATTAGCTGATTAAGAGTCTGTGAAGATGTCTTGAGTGAGCATGTGCATCGAGTGTATAGTGAGGTTTGGTTATTTCATGCTATTGTGAAGTGTCAAGAACTTGCACATTGTGTGTACGAAGCTTGAATGAAGAGGAAGTGTAGTGGCAAAGGAAAGAGATGTGGCGTTTTTTTGTTTTAACCAAAAGTTTTTCTTGTTTTCCTTTTTCATATCCATGAAGAATTAAATCCTAGTTAGCCCCGCCGAGCCTTTAGACTATATTTTTTCTTTTGTCAAAGAGCGTAAACCAAGTTTAACCCGCTTCTTTTCATTTTATTAGTAAACCTGTCAAGGCTCTTAAGTGCTCAGAAAATATATAATTTTCCCACGTGTAAAGGAGTGAAATGATGAAAAGAAAAGAAAGAGAGGAAAAAGAAAAGTGATGAAAAGAAAGAAAAAGTCAAAATTGTACTTGCCATATTTAAAAATAAAAGTTGTATAACTTATCTTTTTTGTTTAGTCTGCGGTGTGTTAAAGAAGTGGGTGACAACTTATCTTTTTGTTTAGCCTGGTGTGTTAAAGAAGTGGGTGACAAAAATAAAGATAGACTTCAAGAAAAGGAGGAGGAAGGAAGAAAATAATTCCAGAATATGATGGGAGGCATTGAACAAAGCGCTTAAGGATGCTAGTTGCTATTATTGATTAGCCCAGTATATACTAGTTCCATAGCCGACATTACAACCCGTTAAGTCCTATGTGATCTTATATTTCGCGTCCTTATATTAGTGGAGTAATACACTAGAGGCAAGCCTATGGGTCATAACACGATGCATGTGAATTCTTTTGGGAGAGAGAGTGAAATTGTTTGTACATGCCCCTGCATGAAACGATTTAGAGTTCATGTGATCTAAAAAAGGGGGAAATTCTCTTGTGATGTGAGGGCACATGCTTGACGAAAGAATGAAATTCGTGTCGGATATCTTGGTCAGCTAATTTGCACGAGTTTGCCAATAT
>JACEIK010013399.1:0-26293 GCA_018107945.1 Datura stramonium
GGGAGATTCTCATAATCGACGCCATCATGAATAAGCACATGATACCCAACTATCTCACTCAAGTGGGTAGAGCCGTTCTAAGCCTTGCTAGGACAAAGAACGATATAGGCGTGATATCACTTGTGAGTTCAGGGAGACACTCTCAAATAATAAGGACCCTTGATAATCCCATTGAGCCAATGGGAACACTCTCAACAAGAAAGGGCCCCTATCATAATCATACCTATGGTGGCACACAGTTTTGAGAACTAGGTGCGTTGAACCCCGACCTACTCAATGCTAAATACTACTCTCAAAACATGCATATTGCTCATAAATAATCATGAAATATACTTGATTTTGCATGGTCTAGTTAGAAATCATTAAATTCATACACATACTTTACATACATGAACTAGCCATGAAAATAATATCGCTAAGTCTTCCATGATACATAAGCTTGAGATTCATGAAATTCATGCATAACTGAGTAAATCATCATAACTTGAAAATATAGGTTCATGAGAATTTTTCATCGGAATCATGTAATTAAAATCATAAAACATAGATTAGATCATGATAGAATCAAAATCATAAGAGATCATGGAGTTTTTCATCAAATTAGGTCTAACCCTAGAAATTCATAAAAATCATCATTAGAAACTTGGATTCATGAAATTGAGTTTGGGTTGGGCATGAGGGTGGAAGAAATCCCCCATTAATGACTCCACCTACCTGGGCTTTTATGGATTCTTGCTTAGACTTGAGAACCAAGAGAGTTGAGAAGAAGAAGAACCCTAGTTGCTTGAGAGGTTTCATCTTAAATCTACAGTATTTTTTAGAGGAATGAGAGTTTAGGGTAGGTAAAACCCTATAATACACCCTTTAGGAAGACCAAAACAACCTAGTTTAGGATTTAAAAGCATAGAAAATTACTAGGATTCCCTTGTGAAATCGAGCCGAAAAATTGCCCTGCCAGCCCTCACGGGTTGTACCATGAATAATGGTGATATACCACGGGTCGTGGTATGCAATTCGTGGCTTATGGGTGACTTAAAAACTTGCAGAAACTCTTACCACGGACCCTTGGTACGAGTTGTACCTTGATACCACTTTCTGATTCTAGACTGCTTCTTTTAACTTCACTAAGATAGGATCCTCATCTTGTCTTTCCTTAACTTCTGACAACAATGAAGACTCTATACCATTCTGCACAATAATACCACCATTTGTTAAATTGGTACGGCAAACCCCCAAGCATGTAAGCTGATGGACATCCTTTACCAATTCTTTCCTCTCATCCTCAAAATGGAACACACTCTCCATGGACAACCTACTAAGAGCATATGCCACTATATTGGCCTTGTTCGGATGGTAAATAACACTCGTGTCATAGTCTTTGAGAGGCTCAAGCCATCTCCTTTACTGCAAATTCAAGTCCTTCTATGTGTTCAGGAAATAGATGACTTGACAAAGCGGATGTTGAGAGAGGCTCATAGCTCTCGGTATTCTATCCATCCAGGTGCCATCAAGATGTACCATGATCTACAGGAAGTCTGTTGGTGGAATGACATGAAGAAGGACATTGTAGAGTTTATGGCTAAGTGCCCGAACTGAATATACTGAGTATGTAGCATAAGTAAAATGTGATAGTAGAATATTAACATGAAATCATGAGTATGAGATAGTCTAAAATGTGAGATTCTGATCATAACTGAACATAATGGCACAAGGTTTTTAAAACTGAATCATAAAGCTGGACATGATTGAATTATTAAATAAAGCCTTATAAAGCGTATATTGAGCCAAAATATTATAAGCCGTAAAATCATAATTCATGAATATGAACATGTATAGAAAACTGAGAAATAGTGGGAGATTTTCATAACCGACACCATCATGAATGAGCACATGATGCCCAACTATCTTGCTCAAGTTGGCGAGCAATTCTAAGCCTTGCTAGGGCAAAGAACGATAAAGAGGTGATATCACTTATGAGTTCAGGGAGACACTCTCAACTAAAGAGGACCCTTGATGAGCCCATTAAGGCGAGGGGAACACTCTCAACAAGCGAGGGCCCCTATCATAATCATACCTAGGGTGGCACGTAGTTTTGAGGCCTAAGTGCGATGAACCCCAGCCTACTCGGTGTTAAATACTACTCTCAAAATATGCATATTGCTCATAGTCATAATCATGAAACATACTTGGTTTTGCATGGGCTAGTTATAAATTATGAAATTCATAAGCATAATTGACATACGTGAACTAACCATGAAAACAATGTCGCTGAGTCGGCCATGATACATAAGCTTGAGATTCATGAAATTCATGCATAATTGAGTAAATCATCATAACTTGAAAACATAGGTTCATGATATTTTTTTGTAGGAATAATATAATTGTATTCATAAAACACATATTACATCATGAGAGAATCAAAATCATAAAAGATCATGGAGTTTTTAATGAAATTAGGTCTAACCCTCGAAATTCATAAAATCATCATTGGAAACTTGGATTCATGAAATTGGGTTTGGGTTGGGCATGAGGGTGGGAGAAATCCCCCATTCATGACCTCATATACCTGAGCTTTGATGGATTCTTGCTTAGACTTGAGACCCAAGAGAGTTGAGAAGAAGAAGAACCTTAGTTGCTTGAGAGGTTTGACCTTCAATCTACAGTAACTTTTAGAGGAATGAGAGTTTAGTCTAGGTAAAACCCTACAATACACCTTTTAGGAATCCCAAAATGGTCTAGTTTAGGATTTTAAAGCATAGGAAATTACAGGATGTCCTTATAAAATGAAGCTGAAAAACTGCTATGCCAGCCTTCATAGGTCGTGGTATGCAATTTGTGGCTTATGGGTGACTTAAAAACATCCAAAAATTCTTACCATTGACCTTGGTACGAGTCGTATCTTGATATCACGAGGCGTACCATGACTCATGGTGACTGGGCTTTTCATGTCCATAAAACCTAACAGTGCTTCACTAAATTGATCATAACTTTTTTCTACGAACTCCGATTGACACAAGGTTAGATACATTGGAAAGAAGACTCAAAGGGAGTCAATTTTATATGTTTGATCACCCAAAAGACTTTTTAAAATAGGAGTTATAATAATTTAAAGTTGACCTTATAAGAACTTGTCATGACACGAACGTTGACCCCCATCAAGACACGGGACCTAGAACCAAGAAGGGCTCCAAGCTAACCCATGGTACATACATAGCATGAAAGAGAGAATATCTAAAGAGAAACGAATCATAAAATGAGATAAGCAAAAGTTTAAATATATTATAGGTCATAAAATAGAGACACCAAGTCTACAACGTTGAGTCATCTAACATACAGTCTGAAAATCCTCTAACCATATGATGAGCTGATGGAACAACATCCCCAACTAGCTTGCTAAGTCTGAAACTAAAAACAAGGACATTACATTAATAACTTATAGACGTCCTCGGAAGATGAGGACTCACCCAAATGGGAACTGATCTAGACCGCTACTGGAGAGACACTAACGACGAGGCTGAGACTGGTCGCCCCAACCTATATGATGAAATAATATAGCATAGAAGTACGTGGTCAGTACTTTGAATATACTGAGTATGTAGAGTAAGAAAAATATGTAGGTAAAATAGTACAAGAGAAATCATGAGTATAAACTCATATAAAACATGAGATTCAAATCATAAAATGAACATGAAGGCCCAAGGTTTGCAAAACTATAATGTAAGACTGATCATGACTGAATTCATAAGTAAAAACCTCGTAAAGTATATTTTTGAGCCAAATCATCATAAGTCGTAAAATCATAAATCGTGATCATGAATATATATATATATATATATATATATATATATATATATATAAACTAAGAAATAATGAGAGATTCTTATAATCGACATGCCCCACATGAGCATACATGGAGCGACTGTAAAACCTTGTTGGGGAGGGTATACATGCCTTTCAAAGGGTAAGACCATGAAGAAGGTGTGATATCACTCATGGGTGGCCCATTTGAGGCCAGAACACTCGTGGAAGACCTTATCATGGTTACGTTGGCATGTAATTCTGAGACCTAGGTACGCTAGAACCCCGACCTACTTGATGTTTAATACTACTCCCAAAACATATATAGTGCTTATATAATAATCATGAAACATGGGTCTACATATCTATTTTAAATCATGAAATTCATAACATGTTAACATACATGAGTTAGCCATGAAAATAGTGCCGAAGATAAGCCATGATACATAGACTTGAATTTCGTGAAAATCATGCATAATGGTAAATATCATCATATCTTATAATTCATGAGTTCATGAGGAATTCTAGATAAAACATGCATCATAATCATAATTCATAGCTTGAATCTTAAAAAGACTTGAAATCCTAAGAGGATCATAGAGTTTTCAATCAATTTGGGTCAAACCCTAGAAGTTCATAAATTCATGCTTGAGACTTGAAATTTATAGATTCATGAGGGATTGATAAGGTACATGTAGTCATAATCATAGAAACATAAATTAATTTACAAGGAGATCGATTTCATGGAAGAACATGAGAGAATTCATCCCTAATAAGTCTAGCCCTAGATTTTAGAAAATTGGGCATAGGAGGTGGGAATCATGAATTCAACTTGAGAAGGGCATGAAGGTGGAAGAAACCCCCCATTCATAGCCCTACATACCTGTGTAGATGATTCTTTGAATTTCCTTGAAAGCCCAAGAAATATTTGAAGAATTTGATAAAGAACCCTAATCTTTGCTTAAGAGGATTTGATCTTTCAAATAGAGTGTCAAGAGTAGCATGAGGGTTTAGAATGAATAAAACCCCTTAAAACACACTCGTAGGAGTTCAAAACGACTTAGTTTGGGAGTTGGGAGCTTAGGAATTATGAAAACACCCTTAATAACCCAACTGAAAGAATCACATTGGTAATCCCAACGGATGACACGACAGCCCGTTAGGACACTTGACGGATCGTTCCCCTGATCTGTTACTACTAGAGAAAAGTCCCAACCTTCTGATCTTTTCCTGATGTCTCCACTTAACTATTTGTCATGAAACTTAATGGATCACTTCACCACTCATTATGACTCTCTGAAAGACAAGTTTTCACCAACATTTCCCACTTAACAGGTCATAACGGCCCGCCAGGTCACTTGACGAGTCACTCAATGATTTGTTATGTGACTTGGTATAGGTTTTCCTATTTTCTCTGTTTCAGTCCTTGGGTTTGATCCTAGGAACTTTTGGGGTGTGACATTATCTCCCCCTTGGGAAAATTTGTCCTCGAATGTATATCAAGCATACTAAAGGGCTAGGGAAAGAACTACAATCCCAAAACTGATTAACCATAATTGAAAACTGTTAGAGTGTCTGACTCCAGACTAGGATACATGATTTAACTTAATTCATGAGACATACATGTATACTATGACATGAAAGGAACTGAGAGACATGAACTTGACATGAAACTAAACAGAGTACTAAGGAGGAAACTGGTACCTCATGCTGAAATGAAGCTGGAAGGGAAAAGATGTGGGTATATAGCTATCGTATCTGCTTCGGCTTCCCTTGTAGCTCCCTCAACAAGCTGATTACTCCACAAAACCTTCACAGAAGCCATATCCTTATTCCTCAACTTGCAATATTGTTGATCAAGGATATCAACCGGAACCTCCTAATAAGTAAGGCTATCCTTCACCCCAATGCTCTCTACCGGAACAACTAAAGTTGGGTCGCTAATGCACTTCTTCGGCCAGGACACATGGAAAACTGGATGTACTAAAGCTAACTCTGCTAGTAGCTCCAACTCATATGCCACCTTGCCAACTCGCCTCGGAATCTTGTAAGGACCAACATATCGAGGACTAAGCTTCCCTTTCTTACCGAACCTCATAACTCCCTTTATGGGATACACCTTCAAAAACACCCAATCAACGACCTCGAACTCAAGCTCTATCCTCCTAACATTCGTATATGATTTCTGATAACTCTGAGCTTTTTTCATCCTTTCTCTAATAAGAAAACTTTCTCCATAGCTTTATGAACTGAATTTGGCCCTACCAATGTAGCCTCACCTACCTCGAACCATCCAATATGTGATCTACACCTCCACCCATAAATAGCCTCAAATGGAGCCATGTGAATACTAGAGTGATAACTATTATTGTAAGCAAACCTGGTAATAGTTAAGTGATCATCCCAACTACCTTTGAAATCAATCACACAAGCTCTCAACATATCCTCTAGTGTTTCAATGGTCCGCTCAACCTGACCATCTATCTACAGGTGAAAGGTTATGCTAAGTTGCACCTGAGTACCAAGGCCCCTCTGAAACGATCTCCAAAACTAAGAGGTGAACCAAGTATCCCTATCTGAGATAATGGACAAAGGAACTCCATGCAACCGAACTAACTCCCGAATGTATAGTATAGCATAATCCTCGATTGAATCTATAGTTTTGATCAGTAAGAAATGTGCTAATTTGGTCAACCTATCCACAATTACCCATATAGAGCCACACTGTCGGTGCATACAAGGCAACCCTGTGATGAATTTCATGTTGATCTCTTCCCACTTCCAAGTAGGAATGCTGATGTTCTGAAGCATACCTCCAGGTCTCTGATGCTTAACCTTCACCTGTTGACAATTCGGGCACTTAATCACAAATTCTGCTATGTCCTTCTTCATACCATTCCACCAATATACTTTCATAGATCACGATACATCTTAGTGGCACCTAGTGGATAGAGTACCGAGAGTCATGAGCCTCACTCAACATCCACTCTCTCAAGTCATCCGCAACCAGAACACACAATCAGCCCTGATATCAGAGTACACCATCTCCCCCTTGGAAGAAAACCTCTACTTTTTTATTTCGGATAACTTCCTTCAACTTCACTAAGATAGGATCCTCATCTTGTCTTGCTTTAACTTCCATCACCAATGAAGATTCTAATCCATTTTGAATAATAACACCACCATCCATCCAATCTATAAGGCGAACTCCTAAACGAGCAAGGCTATGGACATCCTTCATCAACTCCTTTCTCCCATTCTCAACATGGGACACACTATCCATGGATATCCTACTAAGAGAATTAGCTACTATATTGGCCTTGCCCGGATGATAAAGGACACTCTCATAGTCCTTGAGAAGCTCTAGCCATCTCTTTTGCAACAAATTCAGGTCCTTCTAAGTAAATACATACAGAAGACTCTTATGGTCCGTGAACACATCCACATGCACCCCATAAAAGTAATGCCTCCAAATCTTCAAGGCAAATGCCACCGCTTCCAACTCTGGGTCATGCATCGGGTAATTCTTCTCATGAATCTTGAGCTGTCTCGAGGCATAAGCAATGACCTTACCTTTCTACATTAACACACACCCAAGGCCAATCCTATAGGCATACGATATACAATGAAACCATTCACGCCTTTCGGTTGGGTCAATACTGGTGTTGATGTGAGCCGTGTCTTTAATTCCTAAACACTCTTCTCACAAGCATCCAACCACAGGAATTTAACCTTCTGCTAGGTAAACTTAGTCAATGGTGCTGCAATGGATGAAAACCCCTCTACGAACCTCCTATAGTAGCTAGATAACTACTAGTTTCAAACATAGATTAGTTTAATCATGTTTAAGTTATAAGTTTCCACTTTATCATATACTCTTTACTAAGTCTCAAGCAATGGATGAAAATCCCTCTACGAACCTCCTATAGTAGCTATATCGTCATAAGTTGATTATCATAACTGAACATAGTGACCCAAGATTTAGAAATAGAAATCATATGACTTGTCATAGTTGAAATCATAAGTAAAAGCTCATAAAATGATCATTGGGTCAAATATGATGTAAAACATAATATCATAAGTCATGAACTTGGATAACTGAAATCATGAGGAACAATGGGAGACTCTTCATAACCAACACCATCATGATAGAGCTTATGTGATGCCCCAACTATCGCACTCAAGTAGGCAGAGCCGTCAAAAACCTTGCTAGGGATAAGGACGATACCATAATATCGATATCAAGATGAGGACACTTGGTGGCAGGGGGAAACCTCTCTTGAGAGGTCCCAAATAATAATATACCTACATTGGTGTGTAGTTCTGAGACTGGGGAACCTTTGGAACCCCCAAGCCTACTCAGTACTAGACACTACTTTAAAAAATATGCATAATGCTCCCATCATTTTTCAATGAAGCTGAAATCATAATTACATCCGTAGTATGAAATCTAGACATTGGGAGTCTTGACTCCAAAACATATCATAAGTTGTAGTGGGAGTCTTGACTCCAAAAGAAATGATAAGTTGATCTTATTAGCCTTGGATAAATCATGAAAACATGCTTACTTGTGTGGTCTTGTCCAAATCATGAAATCAAGCATATTTGAAATAGACTTCATAAGTCAAAATTATAGTTTCATACATGGAAAATTTATAAATATTCATTCATGCTAGATATCTCATCATACTTGAAAACATGAATCATAAGCTTGACTTTTCATAAAACTTGCATAATAGGGAATAATTTTTAATAACTTGAAATCATGAATTTATAATCAAATTGTGCGTATAATCAGCCCAGTAGACTTAAAACATGCTTTAAAACATGAGAGGATTTGACCCATAAACATATCATGGAGAATTTCATAAAATTGGGTTAAAACCCTATAAATTTATATACTTGAATTCATGAACTTGAGGAGAAATTTCGGCATGAGATTGAAAGAAAACTCATTCATAGCCCTACATACCTAGTAAACTAATTCTAAAACTATGTTTGGAAGCCCAACAGAATTGGGGAAGAAATTGAGAGAGGTATAGCTTGATCTTGAAGAGGGTTCTCAATAACATGTATGCATAGGAGTCTAATGCATTGGAATAGGCTAAACCCTCTTAAAACACTCTTTTCAGGGCTTAAAATGATGTCATTAAAGAGTTAGGAGCTTAGGAATTACAAAAACACCCTTAGTAATTTGACAGGAAATTGGGCACTGTCAATCCCAACGAGGGACCTAATGAGTTGTCAGGTCCACTAACGACTCGTGCTCCTCACCCGTTGCCACCACTGGAATTTCCCATTTCTAATCTTCCTCACCCCATGGACAACTTGAAGAGTCTTTAGGGGAACGATGACTCATCCCCTCAATCCATTGACAACACTACAAAATTTACCTTTTCTTCACCCCTATACACTTAACGGTTCACGCAACGACTCGTGGGGAGTCACGATGAATCATCATCTCATCCGTTACCACTTTCTGAAAAATGACATATCCTAAAACTAGGAACTACATAACAGGTCACTTAATGACCCGTTAGGTCACACCACGAGTCACTAAATGACTCATTCTATGACCTGATGCAGATTTTTCCTCTTTTTCTCCGATTCACCCCTCGGGTATGATCTTAGGGACTTTTGGGATGTCAAATTATCTCCCCCTCGGAAACATTCATCCTCGAATGTAGGCTAAGCATACTGAAAGGCTGGGAAAGAAACTGCAATCCCAAAACTAAACAATTATAGCTGAAAAATGACGGAGTGACTGAGATACATGACTAAACTGAATTCATGAAACATACATGCATGCAATAACATGAAAGGAACTTAGAGACATGAACTTGACATGAAACTGAATAGATTACTAAGGAGGAAACTGATACCTCATGTTGGAACTGATCCAGAAGGGAAAGGATACGGGTATCTAGCCATTGTATCTACTTCGGCTTCCCACGTAGCTCCCTCAACAAGTTGATTCCTCTGCAAAACCTTCACTGAAGTTACTTCCTTGTTCCTCAAATTCCAAACCTAACAATCAAGGGTCTCAACCAGAACCTCCTCATAGGTAAGGCTATCCTTCACAACTATGCTTCCACCAAAACAACTAAGGTCGGGTCACCTATGCACTTCTTCAGTAGAGGTACATGGAAAACTGGGTGTACCGAAGCTAACTACGTTGGTAGCTCCAACTCATATGCCACTTTGCCGACTCCTCAGAATCCTATAAGGCCCCACATATCGGGGTCTAAGATTCCCTTTCTTTTCGAACCTCATCACTCCCTTTATGGGAGACACCTTCACAAATACCCAATCATCGACCTCAACTCAAGCTCTCTCCGTCTAACATCCGCATAAGACTTTTGATGACTCTGAGTTGTCTTCAGCCTTTCCCTAATAAGCTAGACTTTCTCCATGGCCTCATGAACTAAATTTTTCCCTATTAATGTAGCCTCACTTACTTCAAACCATCCAATAGGTGATCTACACCTCCGCCCATAAGGAGCCTCAAATGAAGCCATCTTAATGGTGGAGTGGTAACTGTTATTGTAAGAAAACTCGATAAGAGGCAAGTGATCATCCCAACTACCCTTGAACTCAATCACACATGCTCTTAACATGTCCTCAAGAGTCTGAATGGTCCGCTCGGCCTTACCATCTTTCTGCGGGTGAAAAGTTGTGTTAAGCTTTACCTGAGTACCAAGTCCCTTCTAAAATGATCTCCAAAACTGTGAGGTAAACTGAGTACCTCTATCTAAGATGATGGACAAGGGGACTCCATTTAACCGAACTAACTCCCGAATATACAATCTAGCATAATCCTCAGCTAAATCGGTAGTTTTGACCGATAAGAAATGTGCTACTTTGGTCAACCTGTCCACAATCACCCATATAGAATTATACTATCCGCGTGTACGAGGCAAGCCTATAATGATCATATTGATCTCTTCCCACTTCCAAATAGGAATGCTAATATCCTAAAGGACACCCCCAGGTATCTAATGCTCAACCTTCACCTGTTGACACTTCGAACACTTAGCCACGAACTCTGCTATATCCTTCTTCATGCCATTCCACCAATAGACCACCCACGGTACATCTTGGTAGCACCTGGGTGGATAGAATATCGAGAGCTATGAGCCTTTCCCAACATTCTCTCTCTCAAATTATCTATAGCTGGCAAACACAATCGACCTTGATATCGGAGTATACTATCTCCCCCTTGGGAGAAGACCCTCCACCTTATGATTCCTGCTTTACCAATATAGGATCCTCATCTTGCCTAGCCTTGACCTAGGTCACCAATGAAGATTCTAACCCATTCTGAATAATGACACCACCATCTATCGAGTCAACAAGACGATCCCCTAAGCAAGCAAGCCTATGGACATCCTTTGCTAACTCCTTTCTCCTATCCTCAATATAAGACACACACTCCATGGACAGCCTACTAAGGGCATCTGCCACTACATTGGCCTTGTTAAAATGATAAAGGGCACTCATGTCATAGTCCTTGAGAAGCTCTAGCCACCTCCTTTGTCGCAAATTCAGGTCCTTCTGAGTGAACGAATACTGAAGGCTCTTGTAGTCCGTGAATACATCCACATGAAAACCCATACAAGTACTAAATCCAAATATTTAATGCAAACACCACAGCTGCAAACTCTAGGTCATGCATCAGGTAATTTTTCTAATGAGTCTTAAGCTGTCTGAAGGCATATGCAATGACCTTACCATGTTGCATCAACATGCAACCAAGACCAACCATAGAGGCATCACAATACACAACGAAACCATATGTGCCCTCCGGTAGGGTCAATATTGGGGCTGAAGTGAGTCGAGTCTTTAACTCATGAAAACACTTCTCACAAGCATCCGACCATTGAAATTTGGCCTTCTTCTGGTTCAAGTTAGTGAACGTTGTTGCAATGAATGAAAATCACTCAATGAATCTCCTGTAGTAGCCAATTGAACCCAAAAAGCTCCTAATGTCCGAGGGACTAACTGGTCTAGGCTAATTCTCACTGCCTCAATCTTTTGATAGTCCAATTGCAAACCCTCACTAGACATCACATGGTCAAAAAGTGCTATTGAGTTCAATCAAAACTCACACTTGCTGAATTTAGCAAACAGTTGGCGATCCTTGAGAGTTTGTAACACAATCCTCAAATGAGTGGCATGCTCCTCCTCACTCCAAGAGTATATGAGAATATCATCTATGAAGACAATCACGAACATATCTAAATACTGGTTGAACACCCTGTTCATCAAGTCCATAAAATTTGTAGGAGCATTTGTTAGTCCAAAAGACATAACTACGAACTCATAGTAACCATATCGAATCCTGAAAGTTGTCTTCAAAATGCCACTCTCTCTAACTTTGAGCTGATGATACCCGGACCTGAGGTCTATTTTAGAGAAGCACTTAGCACCCTGAAGTTGATAAAACAAGCCATCAATCCTGGGGAGGGGATACTTGATCTTGATTGTGACCTTGTTCAACTGTCGATAATCAATCCACATTCTAAGGGAACCATCCTTTTCTGAACAAAGAGAACTAGAGCACCCTACGGGGATTTACTAGGCCTGATGAAACCCTTATCTAGGATAACTTTCAACTTCTCTTTCAACTCCTTTATCTCGGCTGGAGCCATTATGTAAGGAGGAATAGATATAGGCTGCGTATTAGGGAGAAGGTCGATACCAAAGTCAATCTCTTGCTCTGGAGGGACTCCTGGTAGATCATATGCAAACACCTCTTGATACTCACATACTATAGGAACTAACTGAAGAGTCTGGGTCTCAGATGTAGCATCCTTAACCCGAACAAGATGGTACACACGGCCTTTAGAAATCATCTTCCTGGCCTTGAGATAGGAAACAAAGCAACCTACAGGTACAGCTGCACTAACTTTCCATTCTAAGATTGGCTCACCCGGAAATCAAAACTCTACCGTACGGGTTCTACAGTTCACTAAGGCATAACATGCATGTAACTGGTCCATGCTGAAGACAACATCAAAATCATTCATGTATAACTCTACTAGGTCGGCTAAGGTGACTTTCTGAAAGACTATGACAGGGCAATTTCTGTATACCCGTTGAGCTATAACCGACTCACCGATTGGAGTCGAGACTAAGAAGGGTTCTGATAGGATTTCTGAACTGACTCTGAAACTAATAAAAACATAAGGAGTCACAAAATATAGGGTATCCCCTGGATCTAACAATGCATACATATCAAGATGGAATACTCATAACGTACCAATGACCACATCGGGAGAGACCTCTTGCTCCTGGCGAGACAATAGTGCATAAAATTTGTTTTGACGCTAGCCACCACCTACACTAGTGGATGCACCCTACTGAGCTGAGCGTGCTGGTGGAGCTACTGAATTGGTGGATGGGTCATAGCCACTATTATGGCCCTGTCTAGCTGAAGGACAGTCGTTGAGCATATATCCAGGCTTCTCACACCCAAAGCATGCACCTAAACCTGCTAAGAACTCTTCTGTGTGCCTCCTACCACATTTCTCAGAAGGTGAAAAGTTTGGGCTCTCCTGACATGCTCCCCTGACCTCTGGAGCCTAATAATCTACCTTTCTAATCATGCCTAGATATGGACAAAACATTGGCTGATGATGGTACTGGGCCTGACGACCTCTGGTGGGATTAATGGCGATGTCTGCCAATGGTCCTCTATTGGAACTATCCAGAACTCCCTGTCCTGGCCCTCTTGGCCTCTCTCCCCTTCTCCTTCACCTACTCCGCCTCTATCTGTTGGGCATATATGACCAAATTCGAGAAATCTAGGTCACTGTTAAGCATAGTGGTCCTGACTCCTTGACTAGTGAGTCTTATACTCCATTCACAAACTTGCTCATACGAGCCCTCAGATCTACAACCATCTCCGGCGCATACTTAGACAGCTAGGTAAACTCCAAGGAATACTCTTGGATAGTCCTTTTGTGCTTCTTCAAGTTGACAAACTCCACCTCCTTCGCCTCCCTCAACACTCTAGGGAAGAACCTATCCAAGAAGGCAAGCACGAACTCATCCCAACTCACAGGAACTACTATTGTTCCCCTGCTATCCTTCCACTAGCAAAACCATATGTAAGCAACCCCCTTCAACTAATAGGAGGCTAAATCTATACTCTCCTCTCCTGTCACCCCCATAATCTGGGTGATCTTCTGCACCCACTTAATAAACTCAGATGGGTCCTCATCCACCTTCAACCCAAGAAACTCAAGTGGGTTCATCCTTAAAAAGTATCGAACTCTAGTCGCTTCTATGTTCCCAATCTAAGGAACATGGGCCTGCTGGTTGATCTGAGTGGTCATAGCCTATGCCAACATCTGAAATGCCGCTCTAAACTCGACATGAGTGACCTGCTCGGGAAAAGGATATGCTGGTGCTGGCAGAGCTTGCTAGTGCCCATCTCCATTTCCATATTCATGGCTATTTCCGTTGACATTCCTTCTATCATTTACATAGGGTGGAGGCATGGCTGAAACAATATGACAACACCAAACTAAAATGATAGATGCCCTCAAACAATGAGGACTCACCCAAGGCATGGCTGAACTGAGCTGATAGGGGAAAGCAAGCTAACGGCGAGACTAAACTGGATCACCTAAACCTATATCATGAAATGATATAGCATAGAGTATGTGGTTAGTAATTTGAATATACTGAGTATGTAAGATAAGTAAAACATGTTTAGTAACTAAAATCATGCATATAAAAATAAATCATTAGATCATGATAGTAAGGACTGCATCCTAAAAACTGAATTTGAGACATACACAGTCATAAGATGATTATCATAACAGAACATAGTGACCCGAGATTTAGAAATAGAAATCATATGACTTGTCATAGTTGAAATCATAAGTAAAAGCTCATAAATTGATCATTGGGTCATATTTGTTGTAAAATATAATATAATAAGTCATGAACATGGATAACTGAAATCATGAGGAACAATGGGAGACTCTTCATAACTGACACAATCACAATAGAGCTTATGTGATGCCCCAACTATCACACTCAAGTGGACAGAGCCGTCCAAAACCTTACCAGGGCTAAGGACAATACCATGATATCCATATCAAGCTGAGACCCCTTGGGGGCAGGGGGAAAACTCGCTTGAGAGGTCCCAAATAATAATATACCTACGTTGGCATATAGTTATGAGAGCGGGAAACCTTGGAACCCCAAGACTACTCGGTGCTAGACACTACCCCCAAAAACATGCATAGTGCTCCCATCATTTTTAAATGAAGCTGAAATCATAATTATATGCATAGTCTGAAATCTGAACGTTGGGAGCCTTGACTCCAAAACATATCAAAAGCTGTAGTGGGAGTCTTGACTCCAAAACTGTTACACCCCGTAAGTTCCTATCGGTTAACGGACACGTGCATGTATATGATGAGAGTTTTAGAGTACGATGCATGCTAGGAAGGGATCGGGGGATGAATATATGAGCATGGCATCGAGCGAGCAGGAGGCCGGGGCTAGAGGCCAGTGCACTAGACGTCGTGCCGCACCAGCCAGCATGGTGCTATAGCCGGCACGTCACGCCTCTTGGCCAGTGCTATGGGCGGCACGCCGCGCCCCCTAGGCCACCGACCCCCCACCTATATATATGTGATCAAGTGTTAATATTTTCATTCTAAATATTTCCCTCATCTACAGAAGAGAGAGTAGTGTGGGTTTCATCTGTTTTTCGTCCAATTATGCCGCTAAGCTCCATCCAAATGAAAATTCATCTTGGATAACGAGTTCTAAGCCTACGAGGAACATCCCTGTAGAGTTATTTCTTGGAAATTCATTATGAAGACCGAAGTTCCACTGAGTAAAAGTTGTCAGAATTACTTCAAATTGAGTCCTAAGCGGCCACAGGTGATAGGTAAGCATTTCTACCTTCTAAACTCTCGAGAAATTGTGAGTTTTTGACCAAATTAAATGGAGTTGAATTATAGTTAAAATTATTGAAAGATAGAATTTTTTGCCGAGTCTTAGCATTGAAAATAGTCCTACTCTCTTAGTCTAAGGGCTGTAATTGAATGGAATCGCCCGGCTACAGGTTGAAACTAATCGGATAAGCGAGAATCGACATTCGAGGTATGTTAAGGCTTATCTCTTCGGCAAGTTATTCTTGTCATATAGTGATACAGCCTATGCCTTCGAAAGTAGATAATGATCTTATATATTGTTATTAGTTGCTACAAGTAGACAATGATTATGAATGTTGTGGTTAGCTTCTATAAGACGTAATGAGGTTATACCATAGTATCCCTCGTTGGGAAAGGGTATGCTCAGTATGACTAATGCTAGGAGCGTAATAGAGATTTCCTCAATGTATTTATTTACTTTTTAGAAGTATCCTGATGTTTTTCTGTTATGCCAAGGCCTTAGAAGTCTATGGTTAGTTGTGGGGCCTGAATTGGTAAGTTGGACAGCATAGGGCGTAGCCAGGCGATATAACTTTCAGTTTGACGCCTGTACTGTTAGTGAAGCTTGCCCAGAGGTCGTTGGCATACCTTAACACCTCCAGGGATAGAATTTGGATAGGATGGTCTTACCGTAGAGTCAGCGGCATAAGGGTTGTCTAGTGAATTGAGTGACAACCTGCCATATAGTTGGCTACTATCAGTGACTGTTAGTTTCAGTCGACTTAGTGCTTGTCGTACAGGTAGCCCAGGAAGTCATCCCAATTATGCACGTTAGATACACCTGTGGGTACCCTAAGGAGGAAACCTTATTAGTAGTTGGATGTGGGTCCAATGCCCCAGCCTACTCTTATAGATATCTAGGTACAAGTTTCCGCAAGTGGCTAGGTCCAGATAAACTTGCCTACGAGGCTAAGAATCGCCTAGAGAAGTCACATGAAATCTGAACAGACCAAGTTAATGTCTAAGGGACTAGGGACATAGTAGTACAGTATTATCTTTAGTCTAAGAATTATAGTAAGCTGCCTGTTGAATGTTAGGGTTGACTGCTCAGGGGCATGTCCGATTAGTAGCAACACTACAGTTGTTCTAAGCAGGGAACTAAATAGTTGGTTATCTGAAACCTTAATGTTCGCTTATGAGCTATCATTGTCCTAGCCTGACATTCAGAGTATCATTTAGGCCACTACAGACCTCGCCCTATTCTTTCTAGACCATTAGAGATTATGATCACTGTCAGGACCCTCTAATTAGATGTAGGCACATACGGAGTGCCTGTTGGCAGCTACTCAGATTATTCTAAGGGCGAGTAGCGGTCGCGTTAGGCCTTAAGAGTCAGATACACCTTTTGACTGGCTAGATTGAGACCAAAAAATAGTATATCAGTTGGGATCTACCCCACCTAGGATAGCCTTCCGTTGACCAATTTCAGGGTTGCTAACTATGTCATCGCCTACGAAGCTATTGATCGCTCAGAGGAGTTATATGATGTTGCTCAGTGCAGCTATGTGATATCCCAAGGGCCATATTACAGGCCATGCATTAATGGGCTTCTACTTTTATGTTGTATTAGCATCACTAACCCTTCATCAACCCTTGTGTGCCCAGGGTGCAGTTACAGGAGCCCAGAGGGCTCAGACATAGTTAAAGAAGTCCAGTGGGCTCAGTTGCAGACCTAGAAGCCAGGAAGGTTGGGTATAGTTACAAGTTGAATCATAAGGACCTTGTTAGGGGTATATAGATTGGATTGTACTTGATAGGGCTTATAGGGGCCCCGGTAGGTTATTTCTGTGTTGCTTGCACCTTCCATGCTTATGGGGCCAGGTTAGGTTCTTGTTTGTATACTTTCCTGCTAGTTATAGCTTATGAATGTACAGTCGTACAGCTTCAGCTAATATATGTGTAGTGGTTTACTAGATGTAGGCTACAGATAAGAGAGATTACAAGTTAATTTATGCCCCTTCTTTCTAGTCACTTTCAGTTCTTATCAACTTTTATTCAGCTTTACTTACTGCCTTACATATTCAGTACATACTGTACTGACACCCAACTATGGGGCGCTGCATACTTGCCTACAGGTTTAAACAGACAGGTTTCAAGATCTCCTAGCAGTTATTCAGAGTCAGTAGATCAGCCAGCTCCTTTCACTCGGAGTTGCCAGGTTGTAGAGATTACCGGTCTTTTATTTGTATAGCATTTGGTTAGGCTAGGGCCCTGTCCCGACCAATATTTTCACTCTTAGAGACTTGTAGACTACAGTCTTTAGTTAGTTGGTTGTTATTGGTCGTGTGGTGCCTATGTATGTCTTATTTTACTTGTTTGCCCTATGGGGCCTAGTTTAGCTAGTTAGTTAGCAACCTTATCGGCTATCGTATGAATATGACTGCCTATTTTACATTACATTATAACTAGACAGCATGGTGGTCTTGTCAGCCCGCAGAGGATCCTTTTTATCGTTATGTTGGCTGGGTTAGCTATTTTCTTTTACAGGTGTTGCGTGGCCTTTTGGGCTCGAGGCTGTGTTTACAACCGAGATATAGCAGTTTGTTTTCTTGATTTTGAGTCGTTGGTAGGCACCAGAGGTACATATGCCCAACCAGGTCAGCCCAGATCCCAGTGGGCATTAGGTGCTAGTCATGCCTCCCAAGGTGGAGCACGACAAACTTTGTATCAGAGAAACATCGTATCCTAAGGAGTCTGCAAGTTGTGTCTAGTAGAGTCTTGTTTATAAATGTGTTGTGTACCATATTCTATAAGCAGGGAGCTATGAGACATGATAGTATGGTTACCCTTTCTTCTTCAGATCGTTCTATAGAGCCGAGTTGTACAGGATTGAGTCCCTAAGCTTTCATTGTTATGTCTGTCTAGAATAATATTTGATATGGGACAAACTTCAGTTAACCGTAAGTTAGCTACAACAGCAGGAGAGGGTACCAATGAGTTGCCACAGTTGGGGACAACTAGCCTGAGGGTGAAAGTAGATGTCTTTTTAATCTCTCCAGTATCCTCCCGAGGCACTGGAACCTCATACGGAAATAGACATGCCAGTACTGTTCCCAGTTTTTTTCTATGCCCTCAGACTAGGAGGTCAGGAATGTGGTTTATATATGAGTTGGTTTATTTAGTAGGCACTTAGAATTAGACAGGGGCGACAGTTAATATTGGGTTACCTGAGTTATGCAAATGATTGTGCATGGTTTGTACCTCCAGCTTTTAGAGTTTGTTGAGTTTCGCACCTTAGCCCCGTTATAAAACGATAGGGTCATTTACCACCTCCCAGCCTTTTCTTAGTATAATATAGAGCGTAAGTATCGATGCCATGCTGCCCTGAGTAAATAGTCCTAGAAAGTGTTAGAAAGTGGTTAAGACCCCTAGTGCTCAAATAAGTCACCTAGACCTTCATTGCAGAAAAATCAGGAGAGCAGTTAAGACTGCTAGAAGCAGCCAAGTATGTGTGAGAATCTGTAAGCAATGGACTTCCAGCAGTAGCAAAGTTTAGGTCAGGAATAGAGTAATCTTACTGCAGTATGTTGATGGCGGTAGTGATTACCTGGAGTATTAAAGGACCCCAGTTTGTTGTTAAAGTATGGAGAGGTTATAGGATGGGAACCGACCCAAGTACAAGTAAGGATAATGTAGGAGAGTAGACTTGGCCACCAATATCCTTGCCAGTACGGTGCATGGGGCATGAACCCCAGATCTCAACCTATAGAAGTAAGGGGAAGGCATGAGTATCTAGCTCTAGAGGAGAACAGAATCACCTCCAGGCTGTAGTGGGCTCATGGAGCTTGGAATCGCCGTTGATTGTCAAGAAATGAGTATTATACTGACATTTAAAGGGTAGTGAAATTCTGACCTAGAACACTACAGTATCACCTGTGGTTGTAGAGGCAAAGGAGTGACGGTACGGAGACCCTAGCCTAGTGCAGCCAGAGATAAGGCCCAGCAAAAGGAGTCATCGGCCTTTAAGAAAGTAGGGGACGGAATCTTAAGACCCAGAGGTCGACTTTGCATTCTGAATGTGGCAAGGCTTCATTAGTAGACTGTAGCAAAGGTATACCATTTCCATTATTCCCTCCACCCGGGTTTGACAAAAACACGACAAGTTATAAAAAGAGATCTATTGATAGCATAAGGAAAAGGAAGATATAGTTGAATTATAGTACAGAGCTCCAAGGGCCAGCAGGGAAAGGCTGGACGATAGTAACCGGCCAGGCTAACTCGGTAAATAGTCGTGCCTACGTGAACGCGGGAAGTAGTCAGTGTGAATTTGATTACAGTATTACTTGAGTCTTTATTGAAAGACCACTGATATTAATTCATTTCTGGCTTGTCAGAATTATGTTTTAGCTAAAGATTATGCAGAATTGAATAAGAAAGAAATATGCCAATGATATGATGTCCCAATATCTATTAAATTTTAACAAAGGCCACAACTTATAGCTAGGCTTTGGAAAAGCTGTCAGAACAGATTGGAATGCAAGTTAATTTGAGTACGACTTCTCGTCCCCAAATGAATGAGAAAGCAGAGCATGTAATTTGGATGCCCGGAGATGTGTTACGGGTGGAAGTGCAGGTCCCCTAAATGATGGCCCAGAGCAGGTAAGTCAGGGACAACTAAACCAGGCATACTACATCAGTCAAGGGAAAGAGTTACACTTATTAGAAGATATGTATCAGTGGCCCAGAGCCGTCAGAGGTCCTATTCAATGTATGGCGTAGGGAGTGAGAGCTTGAGGCAATGACTGGGTATTCTTGAAAATTTTTCCAACGAAGGGCATTATGAGATCTGACAAGAAGGGCAATCTTAGACCTAGATTTATTAAGCTATACCGAATCCTCCGAAAGATCGGCCAAGTGGCCTATGAGATAGAGTTTCCTTCGGGGCTAGGATCTATTCATCAACACTATGCAAGCACGTAAGGGACCTTTATCGAGTTATCCGAGTCATGCTCAGGTCACAGAAGAGTCATTCTACGAGGAAACTCCAATAAGTTATACTAGGGGCTATCTTAAGAACCAACGTTGTAGCCTAGTAAAGTCCTATGGGAGAACAGAAATGTAGAAGATGACTTGGGAAGCTGAGGATGATATGAGGTCTAGATATCCTCACTTATTCCAGACCTAACCCAGATCATGCAGTTGAGGAAAGATTGTTGTTCAGTTGTTACCTTACTTCTTATATTATTAGTACTCTTCGGTTGTTCACTTCTATATTGTGGAGTAGATGTTTATAGCGTCCTGTGAGATGCCTATTCTGTGTTTCAAGTTTTCAGATAGTCCATATTACAAGGGAGAGTCTGCCAAAATTTTTCTAGCAATAGTTAAAGGAGTTGATTCTTATAAGCCTAAAGATTACATTCGAGGATGAATGTTCCTAAGGGGGGGATGATGTTACAACCCCTAAGTTTCTATTGGTTAATGGACACGTGCGTGTGTATGTTGAGAGTTTTGGAGTACGATGCATGCGAGGAAGGGCTCAGGGGATGAATATACGAGCATGGCATCGAGCGAGCAGGAGGTCAGGCGCAATGGGCGCCGTGCCGCGCCAGCCAGCCTAGCGCTATGACCGGCGCATCGTGCCTCTTGGCCGGGGCTATGGGCGGTGCGTCGCGCTCCCTAGGCCACTGATCCCCCACCTATATATATGTGATCAAGTGTTAATATTTTCATTCTAAATATTTCCCTCGGCTGAAAAAGAGAGAGAGTAGCGTGGGTTTCATCCGTTTTTCATCAAATTACGCCGCTAAACTCCGTCCAAACGCAAATTCATCTTGGATAACGAGTTCTAGTCCTAAAGGAACATCCCTACAGAGTTATTTCTTAGAAATTCGCTTGGAGGACCGGAGTTCCGCCGAGTAAAATTTGTCGAAATTACTTCAAATTGAGTCCTAAGCGGCTACAGGTGATAAGTAAGCATTTCTACCTTCTAAACTCTCGAGAAATTTTGGGTTTTCGACTGAATTAAATGGAGTTGAATTATAGTTAACATTATTGAAAGATAGCACTGTTTGCCAAGTCTTAGCATTGAAAATAGCCCTATTCTCTCAGCGTAAGTGTTACACCCCGTAAGTTTCTATTTTTTAGTTGACATATTCATACGTAATTCAAGAAATTTAGAGTATGACGCGTACGAGAAAGGACCCTGGGAGAGGTCGAACGAGCGCAGAATCGAGATAGCAGGGGAGAAGGTCGGACCAGTTACAACTGGGGAAATGTGTCATGGACCCTCTCCCTCCACGATGGGCTCCGTGACACGCCCGTAAAACAGTGCATTGGGGTGCATTTCACGGACCCCCTTGTCCACTGCCCAAGTTTTATATAAATTCAATTGTTTCATTTGATTCAAGATATTAATATGAGACCTTCATCCAGAATAGGAGAGTCCCAACATTTTCATGTAAATTTCTTCCGGTTATGCTTTCAAATGCCATCCAAACTCAAATTAACTTTAGGTATCGAGTTCTAAGTTGCACGGAGCATTACTACGGAGTTATTTTCTCAAGATACGCCCGGCAAATCATAACACCATCGAGCAAAAGTTGTCAGAATTTCTCTAAACTGATTCCTAAATGATCACAGGCATCAAGGAATCATTTCTCCCTTCTGAACTCTCGGGAAATTATAGGTTTTCGGTTGTATTTTGCAAAGTTCAATATTATTTTTATTAGTATTAAAAGTTATCGTTTTGGCCGAATTTGGTATTGAAATTAGCCTCCTTCTCCCAGTATTAAAGTTGTAGTTAGAAAGAGTTGTTTAATACAAGTTGAAACTCATCAGTTGTTCGGGAAACGGCAATTGAGGTATGTTAAGGCAAATTCCTTCGGCAAGTTAGTTTATATAGTACTGCAATACAATTTGAATCCCAGTAAGAGAGCCAAAAAACTTTTTACTGTGAATAGTTGTTGTTGTTAGCGGGGATTAGTATTTAAGTTTAGTTTGGGATTGACTTTTCCCTGTATAGCCTTCCATGACCAACCCAGGGTTACTAGTTGTGGCGTTGCCCGCCAGGGGCTAGATGATATCGCTCCAAGGAGAGGGATGTCGTCTTCGAGGGACGAAGATGAGGTCTAAGGACCTTATACAGTCCATTCCATGGTTGGACTATTTTTATACCGTCTCGGCACCACACCCCCGTCGAGCCTGGTGCCCCGGGTACAGACAACAGGAGCCCACCGAACTAAGACACAACTATAGTTCGGGGGCCGAGTGGGCTCAGTTGCAGACCCAGGGGACTGGTAGGATGGATATGGTTATTAGTTGACTCATTTTGACCTTGTTAGGGGTATATAGATTGAAGTGTGCTCGTCAGGTCTTATGGGGGCCCCGAGTGGGTTATTTGTGCTGATTGTACCTTCCAGGCTTATGGGGTCTAGGTAAGGTTCTTGTTTGCATTACTTGCCTGCGGGTGTAGATAGATGCGAATCAGGACCTTCTTAGCTTTCAGCCAGAGTCAGCAATGCAGTCAGCTCCTTTCATCCGGAGCTAACAATTAGAAAGTTTACTCTTTTGATTGTATAGTATATAGGTAGGTCGGGGCCCTGACTCTACCATTATTCCACTCCTAAATGCTTGCAGATTTTACAGTTCCCTATGGTTAGTTTGTTGTTGGTCGTGTGGGGCCTATATATGTTTTATTTCATGTGAGGTCGTGTGGGGCCTTGTTTAGCTTCTAGTTAGTGGCCTTGTCATACTTAGCATAGTTTAGTACCTGATTTACCTTTTAGTTATAACTACACATCATGGTGGTGTTGTCAGCCCGCATAGGATTCCCTTTATTTTCCTGTTGCTGGTTAGCTATTTTCTGTTCAGGTGGCTATAAGGCCTTGTCGGCCGGAGGTTGTGTTTACAGCCAAAATATAGCCTGTTGTTTTCTTGAGATGAGTTGCAGGCTCGCACCAGACGTGCATAAACCTAGCCAAGTCAGTTAGATTCCAGTATGGCACTAGGTTCGAGTCATGCCTCCCAAGGTGGGGCATGACAGTAAGGGCTTCAATTGAATGGACTTGCTGGCTACAGGTTGGAACTAATCGGATAAGCGAGAATTGGCATTCGAGGTATGCTAAGGCTTATCTCTTCGGCAAGTTATTGTCATCGTATAGTGATATGAGATATGCCTTCAAAAGTAGATAATGTTCTTATATGTTGTGATTAGTTGCTGCAAGCAGACAATGATTATGAATGTTGTGGTTAGCCTCTATAAGACGTAATGAAGTTATACTATAGTATCCCTCATCGGGAAAGGGTATGCTTAATGTGACTAACATTACGAGCATCATAGAGATTTCCCCATTGCATTTATTTACTGTTTAGAAGTATCCTCATGTTTTGTTGTCATTCCATGGCCTTAGGAGTCTATGGTTAGTTGTGGGGCCTGAATTGGTAAGTTGGACAGCATAGAGCATAGTTGCACGATACAACTTTCAGTTTGACACCTGTACTGTCAATCAAGATTGCCCAGAGGCCGATGGCATACCTTGATGCCTCCAGGGCTAGAATTTGGATAAGATGGTCTTACCTTAGAGTCAGCCGCACAAGGGTTGCCTAGTGAATTGAGTGACAACCTTCCATATAGTTGGCTACTATTAGTGACTGTTAGTTTCAGTCGACTTAGTGCTTGTCGTACAGGTATGTCACCCCCCGAGCTTACACCCTAGATGAAACATGGTACTTGAAGTTACAAGTGACCCCAAGTCAACCCCTGGTCTATCATACACTAGCATTCTGAGTAATATAAAAATACATACAACGAAAGTTTAAAGCGAAAATATAAATACTTGAAAAAAAAAGCTAGTTTATAGTATTTGAAAATATTAGAACAACACTACAAGTCTGAAATACCAATATGAGTACGTAAGCCACTATGACTGATGAGTTGTTGGAACAAGCCCCCAGCCAACTCCAAATCTAAATAGAGGGAAATGAAAATATAACTGTAATGAATAAATCTCCATCCTGGAAGGATGAGGACTCACCAACTGGTAAAGCTGAGGTCTTCGATGAGCGATCGGCCAACGAAGCTGAGACTGAGATCCTGCAGCTATATCATAAAATGATACAACATAAAAGTATGAATCAGTACTTTGAATGTACTTAGTAAGTGAGAGGAACATAACACAATAGAATTAATAAAAGTAAATGTTAAATTGAGAAGACATGCGATGACCAAATAAACTACTAAACTGAATAACTAAAATAACTGAGTTGGTCTGATAGACCCTGTCTGATGGTCAAAGCATGTTCTAAACTTGGAATATTGATATTAATTGAACTGGACTGAGACTAGACTGAACTGACTAGTGGGAGAGTCTATAACCGACATGTAACCACGTGAGCTAGTCATGGAGTCCGATGTATACACCCCACCGGTAGGACCCAATATCCTTATCGGGGTATAAAGGCATGAACTGGGTGATCACAAAAGTCTGGGGATAATCAGGCTAATAAATACTAAAACCTACGTTGGCAACGTAGTTCTGGGAACCTGGATGCGCTAGAACCCTGATCCGCTCAGTGCTAAGTCCTACTCCCACTGGATAATCCTAGACTGAATACTAAGCCGATAGCTCGAAACTGGGGCCTAACACCAGTCAGGGATACATATCTGAAAGTACCGTGAGAGTCTTATCGAACCAGATTCTGAAATTGGGTTCTAAACTTGTCAGAGCTGCTTATCTAGAAGCATCATAACCGTCTAAGAACAAACTGTAATCTAAACTGGGGTCCTAAGGATAGTAATAGATATATATCTAAAGTATCATGACCACCTAGTGGACTAATAAAATGAATTATGAATCTGATTCTGATAACAGGGAGGTAATACTGACACCTCGGGAAATTCTGTAGTCAAACTGATCAACTGACATTTTCTAATTGAAACTGAGTATTTTCACAATTTTAACTAAAGCTAGAATACCATGTATCTGATTGAGAATTTAGCATATAAAATAATATAGGAATTCACCACAATGAGGTAATTAGGAAAATTTCAAGGTTAATCTCTTTAGCAAGATTCTAGTCCTTTCTACTCTCAAGAACTAGGGATAAACTCGATGTACAGGGATAAGCATCAATACTGTCACTAACTGGTGAAAATATCCATAATTAATATAGCATAATAATTCCACATGGATTAAATGAGCATTACCAAGAATTTTTTAACATTCGAAAATCTTCAGGGCTAGAATTCACTTTTACGGGAATAACATCAATTTAAACATGAACTGATGGAAATCATATCTAAAATAATCGTGCATATCATTCTATTAGATTTCAAAGAAATCTTATATATATTCTCTTCACATTTGAAAACTCAGGGCTAGAATTTATAGAGAAACTAGAGAAGGGTTTTGGGGGACACAAAGGAAGAACAATCCCCTTGTTGAATTCTCACATACTTGAGTTAGAATTTCCTTGGAGAAGGAAGCTTGGACTGCTGTGTTACACCCCGTAAATTCCCGGCACATAGATGGCCTATTCGCGTGTTGGTTATGAGTATTTGAAAGCCATACATGCTAGAAAAAGGCCCGGGGAAAGAT
>JACEIK010013401.1:0-26287 GCA_018107945.1 Datura stramonium
GATCATAAATGTAAAATCTGAAGTAGTTATGAATTCATAGGGAACACTTGCCCTAGTTATTTGTATAAACTTTATAAATAATAATTAATTCTCAGCATTGTTACATATCTATTTTTACAAACCCCCCTTTAGGAGATAACAAAGTTAACAGCTTAAATATGAGTGTTATTCTATATCTTGACCTTATTCCCTGTTGGATCGACCCCAATCTTTGTTGGGTTATATATTGACAATGTTCGCGTCATACTTTTTCAGGAGTGTGATTTGAGTGTTATCAGTGTGACAAGTCGGGCCATAAGTTTAGAGATTGCCCAGTAGCCAAATGGGGCAAAGATAGAGCCCCAACCACCTCTTCAGTAGCTCTGACAGCTTGTCCATCTCAATAGTGCACATCAACTGGTGCGGGTAATGGATAGCGTCACGACCGCTTCTATGCCCTATCATCACGTCAGGATCGGGGAAACTCGCCAGAGATAGTCACAAGTATGTTATGAGCTTTTCATGTTGATCCTTGCATGTTGTTAGACCTAGGAGTCGCAGTATGAGGTATAAGATCCCTTTTCACATTCTAGTATGAGATCTGTCCGTGGATGGTGGAAATGGTTATAAGAATGAAGCCTTCAGTGATAGCTTTAGGGGAGAATCAGAAGTCAAGAGTTAGTAATGTAGCCTATCCTTAAGAAAGGATCCAAGAGTCTTAGAATGATGATTTTAATCTAAGGGGGAGATGATAAGTTGAAAGGCCAAGTCAAGTCTTGAGTGTTCTAGTAAAGGAGTTTTAAAAATAGTAGCTATGGGATGTCGATCCTTTCCTATTCATATGTTTTCCCTTATATTTCAATTGACGTTATACTTTACTCATGCTTATATTTAGGTTCTCTATTTGATATATAACCACTTCAATCAACTATCCCAGTCTTAGTCCATAATTTCATAAATTTTAGGTTCATGTTATGGAACTCGTTATGTGTGCAAGATCATGTCTCCCTGTGTGCTCAGCTCTATGAACTCAATCCTTAGGATCTGCCTTACCGGCTCATAAGGTCATGCTACATCATGTATATTCTTAGTTTAGAGTTTGTCAACGATTCATGCTCACGATTTCCTTACTCTCAGCCTTAGGTACGTTCACTATAATAGAAATGAGGGTTGCAATAGATGTTTCCACGGTTTCTGCCCTATTCATGCCTTAGGTGCTCGGTAGGTAGAAGTTCTAGAAGTGTAGTTGTTAGTCACGTCGGGAAGTTTGAGGAGCTTTGGGATAGTTTGGGCTATAGAGGAGCCAAAAAATTATTATATTGGTAGGCTTGAATGGTGTGGTGGTATTCAGGGAAGTTGGTACACTTAACAAAGTGCCTTTGAAATCTTCACCCATGAAAGGGGTGAAGAGGTGTTGGTGAGAATGAAAGCCTCTTTTATGAGAAGGTTCTGATTGAAATCTTGGACCGACAGGTTCACAAGTTGAGGAACAAGTAGATAGCTTCAGAGGTGGTTTTGTGGAAGAATCAGCTAGTGGAGGGAGCTATGTGGAAAGCCAAAGCATATACGATGGCTAGATATCCACATCTTTTCTTATCCAGTTCTGTTCCAACTTGAGGTACCAGTTTCTTCCTTAGTACTCTATGCAGTTTCATGTCAAGTTCATGTATCTCAGTTATTGTCATGTCATAGCATGCATGTATGTTTTATGAATTCAGTTTAATCATGTATCTCAGTCCGGAGTCAGTCACTCCGTTAGTTTTTAGACTATAGCTTTAGTTCTGGGATTGCAGCTCTTTTCCTATCTTTTCAGCTTATCTAGTCTCCGTTCGAGGATGAATGTTTTCAAGGGGAAGATAATATAACACTCCAAAGTTTTCTAAGACTAGACTCGAATTTGAAAATTTAACCAGCAGAGAAGTCTGCAATATGCCTCAGTACGACTTGTTGCTGGGTGGTACGAGTTGTACTATTGGCCGTTGCATGGTGTCCAGGAATGATCGAGTTAAGCTACGACAGGGACCTACGATTCGTACATAAATGGGTATGAGTTGTACCTGGGGGTCGTATGAAGAGATTCAGAGCAGTGTCCTGAGATGATGTAAGGAACCACGAGTCTAGGTATGACCAGTGGTAAGGAGGTACAGGTCGTGGTTGGTACCCGTGACATGAAGTTTAGAGAATGATCAAAGGCAGGACCTGAGACCACGAGACTCAGTACAAGTCGTGGTATGGTCCTATGAGTCGTAGGACGAGCCGTAGCATTGGATGGGACAATTTTTATTTCAAAGTCTCGGGTGTATTTTTGTAATTCTCCATGCTTTTTACTCCTAAAATAGGTCATTTTAGGCTTCTTATGGGACAAATCAAAGGGATTTTTCTAGCCCAATCCCTCATGCTACTCAAAATCATCCTCAAGTCATCTTCTCCCTTCTTCTCTCAAGGCTCAATAACTAGGGTTTCCCTCTAAGGTACTGCAAGCTTCAAGTCATTATTGGGGATTCTTCAATCAGGTATGTGGTACTTCAACAAGGGTTTTCTTTCATCCTTGTTTCCCAAACTATGTCCAAAACCCTAGCTATTTTGATTCCCTAGCATGTCTTAGGGTTTTGATTCTATGTATGAATTCTCTTATGTTAGTCATGTATTTTGAGCTTCTTATAATCAATAGTTATGTATTTTCATAATTCCCTTCTCAAATTCATAATTTATATCCATGATATGATAATACCATGACTCCTAAGACTCAACCATGATTTAGCACTATTTAAAAAAATATGGTCCGTTTGACATAAATGATTCTTCCATGATTTCATATGATTTACACTATGATTTGGATATATGATTTTCATCAATTCAGTATGATTAGCATGTTTATGGTTCTCTAGATTCTCAGGCGTCTTTCTAGCTAGAAAGTTGCCTTGGCTAGTCTTAGAAAATCAGTTCTGATCCCTCAAAAATAGCATGTCTATGGTCCTTTAGGCTCTCGGGGTTCTTGTTATGTAAAGTGGTTCCGACTAGTCTTAGGAAATTAGCTTTAGAATTTCAGTTTGCATGTATCTTCATGTTCAGTTGGGAGTAGTACTTAGCACCGAGTAGACCGGGGTTCCTGCACTCCGGGTTCTCAGAACTATGTGCCACCATAGAATAAGAGATTCTCAATAGTAGAGAATATTTTCCTTAGCCTGAGGAATATGGGATCCTTTCTAGTAAGAGAGTCTCCCTTGCCTCAATGGGCGCATGTAGGGGCTGTCGTTAGTTGAGATTGTCTCCCTGAGTTCACAAGTGATATCACGGTAGTGATGTTTCTTACCCTTGGAAAGGTACAAATAACCTTCCAACCAAGGTTACAGGTGGCACTCCATGAGGCTCATATTGGAGTTTGTCATAAATAAGCTCTCCCACAGTACAATTTAGTTTCAGTTTAAGTATAGTTATTTTAGTTACAATTTTCGATTTATGATTTCAGATTCAGTCTTCAATAAATGTATATGACCCTAAAACTAGATTTAATTTATTTCATTAAAAGTTTTTCAAACTAGCATCCTATGTCGGTATTCATGCATCTTAGAGAGGGTCATTGTACTTTACCTCAACTTATGCATTCAACCATATTTCTGTACAATCTTTTCTCATATTCATAGCATGTTCTCGTTTCCAGTTATGTTTTCCATATACTCAATAAATTCCAAGTACTTACTTCATACTTTATATGTTATATCGTTTTATGATATAGATCCAGATATTCAGACTTAGCCCTACAGTTAGACACATTCTAGACTTCATCAGCTAGCAGTGGCGAGTCCTTATCTTTCGAGGAAAGGATTTATGTTTCCTTCATTTTAGTATTATTTTAATTTCAGATTTTGGAGTTAGCTGGGGACTTGTCCCAGCAGCTCATCAGACTAGTAGAGGCTTTTCAAACAGTGTAGTGTAGCTTCAACTTATGATTCAGTGTTTTAACAAACTATGACCTTATGCATAATGATCAGTTTAATTTTAGTTAGCTTCCGCTTAGATATGCTATATTAGTTGTTGTTATGTTAGAACTATGCTATGTCATGGGTTAACTTAGAGTCATTAGTGGTTCTAGGTCCCGTGTCGCATCTGGGTTCTATGCTCGGGTCGTGACAATAGATCTCTTAATTTTAAAATAGAACAGTACATTAATAATACAAAAAAATTAACTGCCTTAATCTTTTTCTAAAACTGCTTCTAAAACTGCGATTCCAAAAAATTAACTACTTAACTTTTTTATGATTGTGAATACAAAAAAAAAGAAAAAAATAATTGTTTTATTTTTTCCTAAACTATGAATGCAAAAAACACTATCTTAAAATTTTTTACCTAAAACCTGCCAAGAGTTGGATTGTAATTTAACTATGTTATGGTCTATTAATAAGAATTAGTGAAAATCTAAGAAACAAACGTATTAGATGAGGGGTGACGAAAATTCATAATGAGGTAAACCCTAGGGAGATATTTCAACCAATCAAATGGGCTCATGTTCTAGGATATGCATTTCTGAAATCAAACGTTGTTGAGGAGGTTAATCCTCGGGTGTCATGATGTGGATATTCCTAGTATAAATATGACTTCTTCATTCTTTGAATCGAAACCTTAGACGTATAAATCATGTAGACTTTGTGTAGAGACATTAACTGATCGATTGATAAGTTATAACTATATTTTGAGCTTGAGGATGAAGCGAGTGGCATCGATAGTACCCTACATAACACTCTGAATGTGTTGTGGTTGGTATTGCATTTTGGAGGATGATTGTTGACCGCATTAGTGGTGACACTATGGTATGTTAATTATTGATGTAAGCTTGTTATGACATTGTTCATGATGGTAAGTATAAAGAAACCAAAACATAGATAAACCGAATAAAGACTGCTGAAAAACTGCCAAATAGCATCAGCCGCGTTAATGGGTAGTATACCACTGCAATGGTAGTAATACCATTGCAAAGGGAGCCCAAACCAAAGGAGCCATCCAAATCGAAAATCTTATAAGATGCTGAATTAAATATTATTACTATTGTTCGAACACGAGGTTGATTTAATTTCATGTTATTATACTTGTTGTGTGAATGTGTAATTCTTGTCATGTGATGATTTGCTACGTGTTATGTTACATTATGTGTCCCGAGATTATGAGCGAATTGGCATTAAATGAATGTGTGACGGAGATGATGGATAATATAGAAGGAAAGTTATCGATATGATGGTAAAGGGAGGGGCCCAGGCTGGGAAGCACGGACTCGGGATGAACAAAGTTACTAAAATCGATCTTGAATAAGGAGTGGATACACGAGTGGCTCATGCCCGAGGTGAGCATCCAGGAGAGCGGCAAGGAGAGAGTACATAGACATGTATGGATAAAGGACCAGCCTGGGTGTGCGAGTGAGTACAAAGACAAGTATGATGAATGTTCATAAGGCCGGGTGTACAACATTAATGGATTTATAGAGTCCCCTCGTAGGTCATAACAAGAAGGGCAAGCACAAGACCCTCTCGGCATATGTGTATAGTGATATGACGGAGTGTGTGTGCCCGGCATATCACCGATGGTAGGATTGTGAGAGAGAAATTATACGGGTATGAAGTTGATATGCATATAGTTGCAGATATATGAAGGTAATTGATATACCAATATGATACGTGATATACCGAGATGAATTGAATTGGAGGTGAGGAACAGGTCTGAACACCGTTTATGGATATCCAATGTATGGTATCGTATGAAATTTCGTGGTATGAGCATCGTATGTGCATGTAGTCTACCGTTGGAGAAATTGACTCCCTCTATTGTTTTAATGACTTTGTGTGTACTTGAGATGGTAGTCTGTAATTGCTCTTTGATTGTCTTGTTTTAAATCGATTTTGTGGGCTATGGTGATAGTATGACCAATGAACGTAAGATAGTGCAAGATTGTGAGATAGCAAGTAGACATTATTAATGGATGTACTACACTAGAATGAAAACCCTATAGATAACTAAATAGTTTAATAAAAGGTAGAACAAACTTATTGGTCTATAGTGAGATGCTAAGACGGGTAGTTGAGTTATATATGCTATATGGCTAGGACAAAATAGAAATGGACTAAGGGAAATTGATTAGTAGCCGGATGCAGCACCGCAGCGGACACATCGCCGTGGCAATGTGGATCGCCGTAGCGGCCTAAGCCCTCACCGCAAATGGGATAGAGAGAGGCAGACTCCGATAGGAAAATTAACCACCAAAAGCGTAGGATAAATGCATGAACCTTGGATGAGTCATAAGAAATAATCGCGGTAGTAATTAAACTTAGTGGGATGTTACATAAGTGAAGTAATTGCTAAATTTAGTATAATTAATTTTATATTGATTTATGGTTGCTGTGTTAACTAACCCTAATTGGCCGATGATGCCTACCAAAGATGTGTGGTGTAATCGATACTACCTCGCGCACCTTTTTCTTTGGGTGGTGGATGCAAGGTGCTGAAGTTCCTTTTCTTTGTTTGTCAAGTATTCAAATAGAGATCTTGTACCGTCTCTTAGATTAGATCTTGGGATAGACATATTAGAGAAATATTGCAATGTTAAATTATTGGAATTTTTTTTCGCTTAATGAGAAGTAATGTGAATGCTAGAAATTATTTTCTTATCTAGTTGATCGAAATAGGGGCTCTCCTATCGAATAGAGTCGACGTAGGTGCCCTCGCGCGGTCGCCTAGTTAGGCCGTGACATGTTGGAATCCAGAGCGTCTAGGTTACCGGTCTAAAAGGCCAAGAGCAATGTCAAATAGACTCCTGCAGACAGGTGTAGACGTCCATGCCTAATTCCTGAAGTTATAAGGAATTTAGAAAGTCACACATATTTCTTTCCCATCATGTCAGTCCAAGCTTGTATTGATCACCCGAGTTGAGTCCAGATACCAATTGGTATCTAGACAGGCCTAATTGATATTTTCCTGTGTGTAATTAGTGAAAATCTACGATAAGACGGGTGGATGGGGTTAACTTGAGTTAACTAGAGAGACAAAGAAACCTGTTATATTTGTTCTCGCTTAGCAAGTCTCGCCGCAAAGAAAGTTGTCTCGCTGCAGTGACTCATTACAACGGAAGGTGTACAACTGCAATGGATCCGCTATTGCGTAAAAGACATCGCAAACACATAGCCGCATAGAATGCCAAAACAAAACTCTTAAGTTCCCTTGTTTTGTAACAAAAGTTAGAAGTACTACTATTCGATACAAGGCCATGTAAGAAAGGACTACGTTATTATAAAAGGGGGCCAAAACACGGACAATGTCTGCGAATGTCAAATGCATATCCGTACACTGCTTAATCTGAGTACCAAATATCCAAACAAATAGGGAAAAGAAAATAGGAAATAGAATTGTCTTACAAGCCCCAAACGGGGCTTCCTAAAATAGTAACTAGAAAGCATAGTATGTAGGGGGAGAGGGGGGAGAACATAATTAGCTAGAGGCCTTATTGCTGCCGCTTCTAGCATCGCCATCCACTCCCTCCTCGTACTCCGCCGAGAAATGAGAACTCAGAAGGTCCCGCCTTATTGCTCGGGTGGGTGCTAGCGGAGTAAGGTGATTGAGGATTGACTTGACCCCTTCCATATCCGAACCAGGAGCTTGTCTCGAGCGCTCTTCTTCTTCTCCTTCTCCGCCTCCTCCCCGAGCTCAACGTGGCCCGGCTAAGGCAGCAATTGCCCCTTGCATCTCCTTACAATCTACAACTTCGCACTAGTGGAGGGCCTTACCGTGGAAGGTCGGGCCGGGGGAGGGAGGTTTGGGCAATCCCTCCAAGAGCTCCTCTGCATAGTAGCCATCTCGCCCCCCGATCCGCTCCAATGGTTCCAAGGGCCAAGAGGTGCTAGCTCCACTATCCCTTTTCCTCACTGGGAGGCGTACTTCATTCTCCTCCTCGAGCTCCCTTCACCCTTAAGGATTGAAGGCCCGCTATACCACAACAGACGTCCCGGGACTCTTGTGCACTTAGCCCGCTTGCAGTATTAGTTGGGTAATGAGGGTAGGCAACAAGTTAGTACGGTATTTTTGTAGAAGTACCTCCACTCTTTGATGATTTAGGCCTACACATTGACCCTCACCCGCTCAGAACCGCGGCCACCACCAACACCTAAGTCACGTCTGTGACATTGGAAGATAGGCGGATCCTCGTGACACTAAATGGAGCCACCTCCTGGTCTCCACAGTGAAGTGAGTACTTTGGACTTCGTCCGAGTGATCCCCGCCCGGGTCATAGCCCTATGCCCTCCACCACTAGGTGTTCACCAACCATTAGTCAATGCTCCTGCACATCCCAAGTCTTTAGCTCGTACTTCCGGCGGGTTGCGTACTCCAAAGCATCATTAATAGTAGCAAGCAGCCAGATGATTTCCCCGCCCCGTACGTAGGCCACCAGCCCATCTCGGCTCCAAACTACGGTAGGGAATTTGGCGTAAAACTCCTCACCCAATCTTAATTTTTCATGCTCGGTCCTCTACCATTGTCCCCAACCCATCTCCTAAAGGAGGGCATAGAACTCGGAGCCTCTACCTCCTGCATCACGAAGCCCCTCTCATGCAAAGAAGTCCTTCGTAGTCCGGTTCATTGTGTCTAAATTGACACTCGATCATTGACGAACAGGATGTAATTAATGGTGTGGAAATTGTCACAGAAGAGGCCATGGTAAACAAACTCGAAATAAATGAAGAAGATTAGAAGTGAACAATGCTAGATGAGAAGAAAAAGCAAGGACTAAAATTGAAAGGAGGTATTGCCAACCGGACCGCCGTTAGCCGGTCGTACGTTCGCTATAGCGGATCCGCTAGCGGGAAGAGACACCACTAGACGGTACCGCTGCAGGAGCAAAGGGTCCGTTGTAGCAGAATCGTCTTCGTTGCACTGCGTTTCATCAATGGAGGTTGAAGGTTCAACTCCATAATCTACTGCATCAGCCTACAGATCGGGCAATAAGGGGTCGCCTTAACCTTGCCCTACCAATAGTTTTCCATTTCCACTGTAGGCTCCTGATTCAAGCTCGAAGAGTAAAAATCAAACCAACCCATCGCACCACCAAACTCCCCCATTTTCGAGCCCACAACCACATGAAACCACCCAAAAACACGCAGAGAACAAAAGGAAATACTTGAGAATGTAAAATTACAAACATTCTTCGTAAATATTGCCTAAAAGCGTAAAAGGAAAACCTACCCTCCCCACTTCCAAAAAACTACTCGAACACAAGGGTAATATACATAATATTGCGAGAAAAGGAAGCAGATGAAGCCTAGAATCACAAGAATAAAGCATTACCCGAGAAATGTCAAATTTCCTTACTAGGGGAAGTTGAGAGGATTGTCTAAATAGAATTGGAAAAAGTTAGACAATTTAAATTTGAAAACTCTCTTTTTTACCTTTAATTGACTCTCACAGTCCGCCGGCATGACCATATTTCTCAAGCTGCATATGATTTTAGACTGCCATCATGAAAACGACGCCGTAAAGCACTGGCCGAAAATAGACTGTTAAATTCTCGCGGCCAAACCCCGTCTTTTTCAAAAATAATTAGTCCAAGTCATCCAACGAATCAGTAATACCTATGATGTTCTAAAGAGAGAGAGAACAGTATGTAACACCGAAGGAAGGGTGAACACATGAATCGGGACGTTTGGGTTTGGGTTAAAACCTAGGCGAATAATTATGACCCCACTAAAAATATCAATATACATGAGAAAAAAAAAAATCAGAATAAGGCATAGTACAGGTTCTGGGAAAATAATCGGTTCGGAGTTCGGGACACAAGTCGACAACTCCCGACGCTATGCAGAAGTAAGAGGAAATTGCGGCGCTCGTTAAACCTACCTCATATCATAGCGCCTATTCGAAATGAATGGATTTTTAATTGGTAATCATGTAATGACCCACCTGGCCGTTATAGCATCCTAAATTACAAAAGCTACCAACTAAAATTTTTAGAACCAGATAAATTCCCGAGAAACGAAGGATGCACGTAGAATAAATTGAATGGGCTTAGCCGAGATCGAAGGACCTGCTTAGTGTCCGCCGCAATGGGGGGTAATTCCGCCACAAAGATAATCCACCGTAGCGGAGGGGTATCCATGGTAACAACGACACAGACCAGAATCCTCAAATCTTGTCCCGATTTAGATATTAAAACCTAGTCCTTAAAGAGGACTTATTAAAAATGTATAAAACAGAAAATAGACTTTTGAGGAAAACAAGAGGATCCAAAGGGTGGAATTTATCTTCATAGCTAGGATCTCACAAGAAAATCAAAAGAATGGAATAGCCGCAGCCGAGATGATCGAGATGATAGCGTGGCACGCAGTAGGCTATGATTTACTCGCTTTTGCTTTAGACTTTGGTTAGCTAAATATATACGTGCATATGATTCATATTCTTTCAATGAGTAGGATTGTACTTCTAACTATGCTATGGTCTATTAATCAAACCGTTGAAAATCTAAGAACAAAGGACAGAAGAGGGGTTACGAAAATTCATAATGAGGTAGAACCCTAGGGAGATATTTCAACCAATCAATAGGCTCATGTTCTAGATATGCAATGAAATCAAACGTTGTTGAGGAGGTTAACTTTTGGGTATCGCGATGTGGGATATTTGGCATAAATATGGACTTCTTCCTTTTGTATCAAAACCTTAGACGGTAAAATCATGTAGACTTTATGTGTGGATATGCAATTAACGGACTGATTTATAAGTTATAACTATATTTTGAGCGTGAGATGAAAAGAGTGATGTAGGATAGTAATCTCTTACATAATGACTTGAATATGCCGTGATCTAAGACAGGCTTTATGATGATTGTTGACCGCATTAATGGTGAAACTATGGTAAGTTAAATCTTGATGTAAGATTGTTATGACATTGTTCATGATGGTGAGTATAAAGAAACAAAAATGTGGGAGAAACCGAATAAAGACTGGTTCATAGCATCGCCAGCAGTACCGCCGCAATGGGTAGTATAACATCGCAATGGTGACAATCAGAATAAATGCAGGATGCTACCATGCTGGAGCCCAAACCAGTGAGCGGGCCAATTCAGAAATCTTATAACGTGATGAATTAAATGTTATTACTATTGTTCTGACACGAGGTTGATTTAATTTCATGTTATTGTACTGTTGTGTGAATGTGTACTTCTTTGTCGTGTGATGATCTGTTACGTGCTGTGTTGCATTATGTGTCTCTGAGATTAAGGGTGAATTGCGTGAAATGAATGCAGGACGGAGATGACAAGATAATACTAAAGGAAAGCACGATAAGGATGGTAATGAGGGCCTATGGATGAAGTTAAGGAACCTGGGATGAACAAAGTTACTAAAATCGCATTTTGAATAAGGATTAAATACATGAGTGGTTTATTCCGAGGTGAGCATCCGGGCGAGTGGTATGAGAAAGTACAAAGACAAAGTATGGATAAAGGACCATGGGCCGGTACAAGTGGGAGTACACAAATAGGTATGATGAATGTTCATAGGGCTGGGCATGCGTACATAAATTTCTGTGAGTCCCTGCGGTGTCATGACCGGAAGGGTAAGCATAAGACCCTCCGGCATGTGTATATAATTCGATATAGAAGCGTGTGCTCCGGCATCACCGATGGTAGGAGTGTGAGATAGAAATTATAAGTGTATGATTGATATACATACGATCATAGACAGAAGGTAATTGATATACCAACATGATACAAGATATACCGGCATGAATCGGGTTGAGGTGAGGAACATGTGCTGAATACCGTTTATCCATTGTATGTATCTTATGACATTCGTGTGGGTATGAGATCGCATATGTATGCGCCATCGTTGGAGAAATTGACTCCCTCTTATTATGTTGATGACTTTTGTGTGTACTTCAGATGGTAGTTCGTAATCGCGTTTGATTGTCTTGTTTTAAACCTGATTTTTGTGGGCTATGGGTGATAGTATGACGGGTTTGAACGTAAAATAGTGCGATATCGTGAGATAGAAAGTAGACTTTATTAATGGATGTACTACTCAAGAGCCGGAAACTCTATAAATAACTAAATAGGCAAATAAAATATAGAACGGACTTGGTCATTCATAGTGAGATGGTAAGAGGGGTAGTTGAGTTATAAGTTTATATGGCGGACAAAATAGAACTGGGATTCCTCAAGAAAAATTGGATTACTCGGGCCGGATGGGGTAGCGCTAGAACACATCACCGCGAGCTATAGCGGCCTTAGCCCTCATTGCAGCGAAATAGAGAGAGGAAGACTCGGTAGGGAAAATTAACGATAAAAGTGTAGGATAATTACGTGAACCTTGATAAGTCATAAGAAAGCCACACAGTGATTTAAACTTAATGGGATGTTACATAAGTTAAGTAATTGCTGAATTTAGTATTATTGATTGTATATTGATTTATGTTGTTGTGTTAACTAACTCTAGTTGGCCGATGATGCTTACCAACACTGTGGTGTACGATACTACTTTGCTATACTTTTTTTCTTTTGGGTGTAGGATGGCAGTTGAAGTTCCTTGATTGGTGTGGAGCACTTAAAGACTACCGTGTTCCTCTTCGAATGAAGTTGGGTCATTTTTTTGTCAGTATTCAAATAGAGCTCTTGTACTTGTCTAGACTAGATCTTGGGAGAGTCCCGTTGCTAGAGAAATCTTGTAATGTTAAATTGTTGGGAATTTTTTTATGCTTAATGAGAAGCAATGTGAATGCTAGAAATTATTTTTCTTGTCTAATTGATAGAAATGTTGTAAGGGTTATCCTATCAAACAGAGTCGATGTAAGTGTTCCACGGCTTGTCTAGTTGGGCCGTGACATAGTTAGATTTGAGCATAAAGGCACATTGTTAAATGTTTTATTTGTCATCAAATATATATAGTGATATCAATATTTTGGTTATTTTACATATAATTACTAATTATATATTTTTTATTTTTTTTATTTTTTTTATTTTTTTTATTTTTTTTATTTTTTTTATTTTTTTTATTTTTTTTATTTTTTTTATTTTTTTTATTTTTTTTATTTTTTTTAGTTTTTTTAATTTTTTCAATTTTAATATTTTGTATGACAAATTTAAAATTACAAGATCAAATTTCAAAATCATCAAAAGATTTTTTTTTATAAATTAACTTTTAAAATTTTAAAATCTCTTTATTTTTAAATTTTATTCGGTTAAATTAAGACACTTAAATTGAGACGAAAAATATATATGTATATATTTAAAATCTCTTATTTTTTAAATTTTGTATCTGGTTAAATTAATACACTTAAATTGGAGACGAAAACATATGTATATATTATACGCTCACGATTACGAACCTTTTTAGGAGATGACCGATGAGACTTACCGAACATTTTTTGTACTCACCCTTCCCTTTCCGTCTTTTCTTACGTACTTTTGTGCATACAAATTCGAGTACTAGTTATGTGGTGGTTGAATTTTATTTTGCTGATTTCTTTCATTGCAACTTGTGCTATTGAGTTGTAATACTTTTATAATCATATCTTATTAGGAGGTGGCAAAATCGCTTAATGAGATCGTAATTTGTCTAACTTTTTCAAGTTTGAGCTGATAATTAACGCTCATTTATCATCTCAGCCCATTTTAGCCTAACTCAATTCAACTCATCAAAGTCTAGATTAATGTCTAGCCCAAATTATTTCATGAGAAATCTTGTCAAAATATTTTCAAAAAGATATTTTATTTAGTATGTTATATTTAGTCATAATAAAGAAAAATATTTATTTTATAAGTTATCAAAAGATTATAAAAGAACAAATAAGTCAACTAAAACTTAATTAGAGTTGGGCGGGTTGGATTATGACCCGCATTTTAGCCTATTTCACCAACCAAGCTACCAAGCAACTTTTGGACGGGTCATCAACCCGCCTATTTATTAATTCAATCCATTTTAACCCGACTAAATTTAATCCAACCCCTATTTACTCACTTATACACATAATTATATAAACACTCATTCATGAGGAAAAGGGAGGATTAAAAAAGAAAGAGAAACCAAGAGAAAGAAACAAAGGAGAAAAACACAAGAGCGAGGAAAAAAGAAGATGAGAGAGCATTTTCTTTTAACTCTTTCAATCTTACTTTTATAAAAACACAATATTCTTGTTGAAATTTTGGAAGTTGGGCTTACTTTATCGATAGCTCGATGTTTTCGCTTGTGACCCGATTGAGTTCGATAAATGATAATTTTCTCACCGTATCAGCTGTAAGATGTAGTCCATTTTTTTCTAATTTTTCAATACATGTTCATATCATATTTTGCTATATGATATTTTGAGCGTTTTATGCTTGATGCATTATCTTTGTTTTTATTGATTCACATTGATTTATTGTGTTTTCTTAATTAACCATAAAATCTACATTATTAATTTATTATATTCATGATGTTTAACTTTAGACAGTTACATGATGTTTTGAGTGATAACTAGTTAATTTTTTTAATCTGATTTTTGAATTAAAAATGAAAGATCTCTTTGGCTTTTAAAAATTATTTGTTACTTGATTTAATTGGATCAATAGATTCATGTTTAAGCTTGTTAATGAAAATTGACAAATATTAGGATTAATCTAACATTACACAAAGTTAGGCGTAGTTTAAAAAATATGTAGTCGATTGCAATCCTTGATTGATATATTTTCAATTGACTTTAGTTGTCATGTATGCGGTTGTGCTTCGACTCTCTAATAAAAATGCGTTGGTCATATATACACTTACATTCTTTGGCTAATACAAATAAATAATTGAAAAGATTTGTGTGTGCAATAACACTCCTTAACCCCTCTATCAAATAATTATGAGGGAGTGATACGGATAGCAACAAATTCAAAACTTCTTCACAAGAAGCAAAAAATAAATAAGTGAAGGAAATAAAAATACTTAGCGGAATAATATAGCCACAAAGTGAAAGACTCAATAACTATATAGAATAAATTTATCAAACTAAAGAGAAGGTACAAGACTTTATTCAATAACTCATACTCTTAAATCTCATTACAAGAAAATATGTGACAAAACACTCCTATTTATAATACCAGAAAATCAAAGTAGACTCGAATTAGAAAATGTATTCATATATGACTTTGACAAATAAATCCTAATTAAAATAAACTACCAAATATCAAATTCTAAACAACTTAGGTTTTTTGCTCTTGATTTATTTCCCACATAACCCTCGTTCAAACTAAGATTTTCGTGACCGAGCATTCCATAAACAATATCATGTCTCATAAGAAGTTAAGTACCTTAGACTCTCCATCAATTTTCTAAAATATGTAGCATCAATTTTGTTTAGTCAACTTTAATTTCTGTTCAAGAGGGATCCAAAGTCAATTTGAATTATTTCATGCTAAACATCTTCAAAATATCATCATCATATTTTGTTTCTTTTCTTGTATCTCTTGAATAACTATTCTGGCTTAAAATCATCTCGCTTTCTTCAATTGATTTGTATTTGATCTTGCATGCCTATTCAACTGCTAATTCATCTTTTAGTATGTGGTAGATAAGTATCATCAACAAATATTTTTTCATACTTCTTGACACTTGCAATTTTGTTCTAATAATCATGCACTTCAATTGCGAATCTAGATCCGTATTCGTTTCTACTTCAATTTTGGGGTAGATCATCAAAAAATGCTTTTCGTGAACATTTTTGCTTCTTTCATTACTAGCTTAATCTTCAACACCTTTAGACAATTTTCTGTGCGACAATGATAAATATTTCTATTTCTTTTCAATAGTCTCTCCTTGAATAGATCAATCATGTCTATCACATGTCTCATGATTTATAATATAAGTCCCATTGAAAGAGCATCAAATTTCAACTAAATAATTCCTTTGGCAAATCTGTTTGGACATTATTGGACTCCTTTTTGCAATCAAAGACATGTATACCATAACAAAAATTTCTTTCCCTTAACTTTTTCTCCATTATTTCTGAATTTTGATTTTCTATTTATTTGTGAGGATTTGCAACTCTTCTTTCAATGTCTCTTCTTCTATCTCAATTACCTTTGATTTAGGATACCATATGCTCACTCGTCTTCTAGATCATGAGATTTGTCAATGTCTCTTTTAACCAAATCACCAAACAACTCCTTAATCTCTTTCACCACTTTCAAAGACGGTGCTCACCATCTTTCGCCTTTTCGTGAGCCTGCTCATTTCTGAGCAACCTCTTTATGAGATTTCATATATTTTCCGGCTAAAGTCAACAACTCAAAGATATTTATATTATTTTTTTCTTTTCTTTAAATTTTTTAGTTTGTATTTGTGAATTTATATTTATAAAAGACTCTTTATGACTTTCGTCTTCTTCTGAATTTTCATATTTTTAAATAGGCTCTTGATAGAATCTCAATGGATATTGACCTGAAACTTTTTTATTTAAAAAGTTTGGAAAAATTCTGTAATTAGCAATCCATATATACTTCGACTTTCACTCATTTCGAATACAAATTGGACACGAAAAAAATCCTATCTTTTGATTATTAATACTTTACGAAAAATATCCCTAATAGTATCATTCTCATTCTTTTATTTGGTCTTTTCTATGTTAGGAGAAGATCATAATAGACAAATACCAAGCTTCTCTCATTGAAAAAGAAAGACTTGCGACTCTTCACCCCAATTCATGTGCTAAAAAGATAATATCTTTTATTTGTCTTACCTTTTTTTTAAATTTTTATTTTATCTTTTACCTTTTAGCTTTTTAAAATTTGTAATCATATTATAATTTTATAATTCTTTATGTTCTTTGGCAATTTAAACAAGCAGTAAGTATGAAATTAAAAACAATCAACACAAAAAGTTTATGCGTAAAAACTCTTCTTTCAAGAGTCAAAAAATCACGACCTACCTCCCTAGCGCCGCTTCTCTCTCTCTCTCTCAAATTATTATTAAATTTGAGTTTACAAGTTTTCTTTGCTAGGCTGACCACTATAGAATCTAAGGAGCTAACCACTATAACAATCTTTTCATCTCTACGATGCGCTTTGATTGTAGCTTTCAGCTTCTTCAACAACTCTACTTAGTCATGGGTCTTCATAACTCAAAACAACACCTAATACAAATCAACTAAGAAAGTATAAAGTTATAATGAATCAAACTTCATACAATTAGAACCTATGAATGTATCTTTATAATGCCTTTCTTGTCATTAGTTGATTCTTACAATGAAAAAAATATTCAATGTTTAAGATCTTTCTCTTACTTTCCTTTGTCATGAGAGTCTGTTCTTCTTCCATCTTTGCAACATCAATGAGATGCTTTATAAAGGTAGGTAGCCATTTTTTGTTTTCCTAATTCACCAAGAATTAGATCAAGAATCTAAGATTTCAACTTCTAGCTTGACTTGGATTCTCTTTTCGTATTTGGCTAATGTTTCTCCCATTTTTAAAAGTGCTTCTTCTTAGCGTGTATATATGGTAATGTTTTCATTTTTTATATTCCTACTGTCATTAAATTTGTCAAGATCCTAATTCCTCAAGAAATCTTTCCATGCACTCGAATCCGCTCTTAGCTTGATCAACAATGCTAATGTCCATTGTGAAGGATCACTATCTCTTCATTGCTTGTGATGCACCTTGATAGCAGCGGCTCTTTTTGTTGAAAGTAATTTCGTTCCTTTTTAGTATTTTGATATGAATATTATCATTCTTTTGTTGAAATTTGTGAAGAATATAATTCTTGCATGTATTTGTTATATTTTACTACTCATTTGTTAGTCATCAAAACTTTATTTCGTTAGTTTTTAACTCGTAGCTCACATTCTTCTCTATAGCACATGTAGCTCTGCAATTCATGACACTCTCAGCTTAACACATGTTATGAACGTGACAAATCAATATCCATGTTATAAGTTTTGAACTCTTCTCAAAGTTTCCTCGAGAACTGACCTACTTTTTGAAAAAGCAATGCTTCTGCGTTATCTTAAGTTCTCGACCTCGGGGGGTTCAATATGAAGTGTTATTAACTCTGGCCATTTGTTAAAAGACTAAGTTGAGAAATGACTTTTGGAAATTGTTGTTTTTAAGAATATTTTATCTGGTGTAGATGTATTACTCAAAATTTAACTAGATTAAAACTAAAAACTACACTCCAACAAAGATTTTTGCTTAATAAAAATCTACTAATTCAGAAAGTAGGAAGAAGAATATTTTTTTTCCTCTTATTTTTCTCAAGGAAGAAGACTCATCGTGTGTATATATATATATATATATATATATATATATATATATATATATATATATTGTGAGAATGATATAAACTTTTTGGTGAAAGAATATTAATGAAAAAATTAATTTCTCATAATGATTCATAGGTTATAAAATTTAATGACTAATAAAGAAAATTAATTTCCATAAAAGGTGTAAAAATTTTGAAACTTTCCAATATTAAAAAGTAATAATACACCATTAAATGATATTTAAAAATAAAGTTACTTCTTTTTCAAGATATTATATCGTGTTGTTCCAACAAAATTAGGAATCATAAGTTTGAAACTAGAATGTATGTCTATTTTTTTTTTTGCAACAGTCCTGCACTCATTAGTAATTTAACTAGCCTTACATTATTCAGACTGTCTTTGAAGTAAAGACTTTTTTTCTTTTTGAATATGAAATGGAACGTAATGCTTTCTGGACCTACCTTGTGCTGAATACCAGATCCAACAAGGCTTTCAGTCTATTAGCAGCGGCCCAACAATAAAATAAAGGGATTTGGTCCCACATATGGCAGGAATCCGATAGTAGAGCAAAGGGACTCGATCCCAACTAATTTTTTATTATGGAAAATTTACAGAACATAAATATATAAGATATTATATTTACAATACATAAATGATATTTTTTATTATTTATCAAACATAATTTTATATTACAAAACATAGCTAATTGAGGCGAATTTTGGCTGAGGATTTTATCAATTTTGGGCTTAATTCACGCGACTGAGAGAATTTTAGGTAATATGATATTGAACAAGTTTTCTCCTTCCCCATTATTCTAGTTTTCAAAGGAGATAAGAAAAAAAAAAACTTCCTCTCTTTCATAACTCTTCATTTTTACAAATTTTCTTGATAAAACTTTTTTTTTTTATTGTGATTCTTCGCCAAAACTATTTATCTTTTTTGGGTTATTAAAATTGGTATAACAACTGGTGTCTTAAATTTTTTGAAATTAAATAATTATATAGAAATGAATATATACTTGCTATGTTCATCTTTTTGAACATTTAACTATCTAAAGGCTGCAATATGCTTAAATTTTTTTTAAAATATTTATGGAATGGACATGCAAACTAGTTTAAGAAAGATATACAAACTAGTTTAATTAATTTTTTATATATCGTAGGTTATATATAAAATATATTTTTGGTGTATGAATTGTGTATAAATATATAATGATAAATATTGCGTCCAAATGCACGTAGTTGTCAAGTAATATAGAACAGTGAAGTTCCGATATCATATATGTGAGTCTTATTGATGTACTATTTACAAGATTAAACCAATTCTAATTACCTATTCAAACGATCAATCCTAAACATATACTTATGGTTTAACTAAATTAAAAATCAAAAGATACTAATTAGTAAACAATTAACCTTACGAAGAGTGAATTCTTATGAAATCAATGAGATGAATTAATCTAGGATTTATGGCAATCACTTGAATCGACTCGTTTTTCATTGGGTTAATTATAGGTTGATATCACTTTGTTGAGCATCTTTCCAATGACTCTAAGACTACTTGACTACCCTTAGCGCCTATATTTTAAGATTTTCGGATAATGGTGAGTGCCCGTAAGATTTCTTCTATGTCAACAGCCTAGGCTAAAAGATATCTTTTATCCACATTAGCAAATCATCTTCTCCTATGTAAGGTCTGCCAAAACAAGATCTACTTTTATTACTCCTCACAACTTCTTTTCGATCTCAATTAATGAGAGTCATAGATAATGCCAGTCAACTACTACAAATAATCAAATAATTAAGATCAAGAGGAAGCAAATAACCGCACGAGCTGAGCAAAGATAATATCTTAACAAGATAACCAGTTCATACATCAACACTCATGTAGCTACCACAATCCTAGAATGAGAAGTTTAACTTTACATAGAAATGGAGAAATTACAACAATTCATTTTAAGAGAAAAATGTAAAAACTAATACTAGGGAGAAAAAAAGATGAAACTAATTTTTCAGACCTTCACGGCGACTCCTAGCTCACCTTTAGGTCAAAAGTTGAAATAAAATTCGTGTTTAAATGTATTTATGTGTTTCTAAACATCCTGTGAAAACCTACCATTCATTAAGATAAGGTAACAAACCGCTCATTATTTACCTTATAAAGACGTGATCCATGTAGTCACAAAGGACAAAGGTTATCTACTTCGCTGCTCTTTTGCTGATTTTTACTTTTCCAGCAGCTGCTATTGTGACACGAGCTGCATAGCTGGGTTATACAGTGGCTTTGATGATGATCCTTGATTTTTCTCCAATTTAGTCCCGCACTTGCTCACACCTTTGAACCAACTCCAAGTTGGCCTTTGTGACTTCTGCTCGACTTCTAAGCTTTGCTAAAGCATCAGTTCACATTCCCAAGTATTCCATAATAAAATAGAGTAATTGAAAGATAAAATAGACATCTAGCAAAGATATGCAAAAGTGTGTTTTATATTATGAATATACCAAAGAAGGTTTTGGGAAGAATGCATGAAGACCGTTGTCCATATCACTAGCAGTGTTGTCATAAGCAATATTGGGATTCATCTCGCCATTCAAGAAGCTCAAGAAGATAGTACACACCATATGTCACTTTTGAGTATTTGATGTGCATGCTATATGTTCAGACCATATCATATCCATAGCAAGTTTGATAAATAAGTTGTTTGTTTAATCTTTTCTCATAGACTAACGTAAGAAATGCAGAGTTGTTGTGACCACCGCTAACCATGATGCCAAATAAATATGATATTTGATGAACCATTAGTAATGATGGTGAAAGCAGTTGTTTTACTGCATCAATAACACTTGTGCAAATGCCGCAAGATAAGTTTAAAGAAGAAGAACAAGCGAACAAGATAGAAACTAACTAAGAGGCAAGAGGAGAAGTCAGACACCTGCACCAAAGGTATTTCCACAAAAAGAAAAAGAAGAGTTCAAGGAAAATTGAGCCTATAAAATTGAAGAAGAAAAGAAAAAGTCCAAGAAATACCAATACTAAGGAGATTTACACAATCGAAACATCCAAAAACCAAGTATACAGATGTGGCATCATCAAAGGTGGTTAATACAAAGAGATTAGTACCTTTGAAGAAGCTTTAACGAATAGTGATGAAGAAAATCGCATGTAAGAGATTCCCAAAGTAACTAGATATCAAGATTTTTGCAAAGTTTTGAGAAACTTTCTCAAAATAGATGCAAAAGAACGAATTAAGCTAGTAAGGAGAAGAGTTATGAAAATTCATCACAAACTTAATATCCAAGACATTTCAAAGAAGATTCTAGAATATTCAAAAGTTGTAGAGAATTGAAGCAAGATCTCTAGAATAAGTTTTTTAGTAGGGAAAGCTAGAAATATTCGTAGCGATAGTTTTAGAAATAAGTAATTGGAGGAACATTTTAGAATAAAATAGTAAATAACCTTAACTAGATTCTTTCAAATAAGAGGTGTCCATTTAAACAAGTGGTACTAAGTAAAGAGAGTGCTCAAGCAAGCAAGAAATAAGTGACCAAGTGAGAAATAAGAAAACACAATAATATGAGTTGCTAGAATGTGAGCACAGAAATTGAGTGTGACATTGTAAGGCCAAAGTTGGTTCTATGTAGTTAATAAATTTCAAGTTGTGAAAACCTATTGTGCTCAACAATCAAATGTAGATCCAACATTTGAAGATTTTAAAAGCCGATCGCTCAAATAGATAAACGGTCAGTTTTTTAATTTTGAATTATGATTCGAGTTATTTATCTTTTCAATTTTTATAGACAAACAGATTGAATATACATATTTATTAATATTATCTTTTAGATATTCTGAGATAGATATCAAAGCAGTCCAAATTTTTTGGTACAAATAAAGGTCTGTCTAAAACTTTGAGAAAGAAAATAATTTTTCATGTTAAAATTTAAAATTGTATAGATCATCTAATAAGTTACCTTTAATATATTCATTCCATTGCCTTTATATGTTGTTGCAGAAATATAATTGAAAGAATCAAGAATAGTAGCATCAACCCAAATATCTTCACTTAGTGTGAAATGTCATGAGAGATCAAAATAACTCTTACTTTTAAATACTCTAAATATGATAATATTCACTACTTTAAGACTTAAAACTTTTATTAAAATTTAATATTTAAAATATATTTTTATTAATTTTTATATGACATTTAAAATTTAGTACTAATTGATATAGAATATATATGCACTAATGCTCATATCAAGAGATTAATGGCTCCGTTAATTTTTACTTGTCATGTTTTGCTTTATAAAAGTCAATTTGACTAATCTGCAAAGTTAAATTGAGTTAGATTAATTTAATATTTTAAAAAATTAACAACTTAATATTGAAAATTACGTAAAAATACTATAAATCAAGCAATCTTTTATTAATATGATAAAAATACACCTTAAAAAGTATAGGTCAAAGACTATGCGCTTGTCTCTCGAGAAACAAAATGTGACAAATATAGTGAACGGAGAAAATAATACTTAATAAAAGAGAAACTAAAAATCAAGAATTAATTAAAGCAAAAAAGACTCAATTTGAATTAATAAAGAGTAGAAGAAAAGAATATTAATAAAAACAAAATGCAAAGAATGAGATGTACATCAGTCAAAAGAAGAAAAGAGCAAACCAAAATACGCTGTTTGTCACGATCCAAGTGGTAGTGATTGGCACCGAAACTATCCCCTCCGATAGGTGAACCAACGAATTCCTAGTTAATTACTCAATCTCTACAATAATACAGATAAATTACATTAAAACAATAAATAGCGGAAGTCTTAATTAATGAAAGGAACATAATAACAAATTTGTCTATTACATCTCTAAAACCTGAAAGTCATTGTACATAAGGACATCTACCAAACATAGTCTAAAGAGGAGTAAATTAAGAAAGTCAAAAGCCAATGTCCAACAAAAGACACCGCGGTAGAAGCATTGCGAAGATATCCGATCCACTCACCTTCAATTATCTCATTGTCAGTTTACAAATGGGACGAGATGAACTCGCTAGGATTGAGGTCTACACTCGAAAAAAGTGAAGGAGTAGCATCAATACGACCAATGTACTAGTAGATATCATCGCCGGACCTTAAATAATAACACATATACTGCAAGTAATAACAACATGTAATTACCAAAACACTCAATTCATTAAATAGTATTTATTCTAGAATCAATCGCCGTAAGGTGTCACCGCCTCGCTCACCGGATTGGACCCGCTATAACGAGAATTACTATTGCAATGGTCTTGCAATGATGGTGGTACTACGCATGCATTTCACCTTGGCAATAACTCAACTCAACTAAACACCTCAGCTTCTCCTTTACCAATTCAAAAACATTCAATTCATTACATCCATACAAGTTATACAGACGTAAATCCAACAATTAATATACCATTAACCGCATGGAAGTATACAATGGACTCATAATCGATCTCAACTTATCACGAACTCTTACGTGACTTACAAGTAATGACACCATCATAAATACATTAACATTGCTAACACATAAGCTTATACAACAAGTATTTCAATTTATTCAGTTCTCGTATTTCCAATCCAATCTTTTATTTCTAATTATATTTATCATAACAATTTGTGATGTGTAGGGCACACATCTCGTCACATTACCAAAATCACTCAAAACTCGAACATCACTATACATGATCTTGGGCACTATATGTCTAGGCGATACTCAAATGCTTCATTGGCCTTGTTTATCCATCGATATTTGCATTCTCAGGTAATTTATAGTTAAAATGTGAATTTATACTAACCAACATGATTAGTGTTATTTTAAGGGAAAAAATGTAATTTTTTAGGAAGCTAAGATGCATGTTGGGAGAAATCGGGAATGGACCGAAGCGAGCAAAGGAAAAGGCCAAGGAAATGCAAAGAATTAAGGCCCGCGATGGAGCCATGTCACGTTGCCACGCGGGAGGCATTCTGCCCGATGATTAAAATTGGCCAAATTCCAAAGTGGAGGTCCTGCGTGTTGCTCCGTGGCACGTTGGACATATTACCTGGAACAGGAATTCCAAAGGGAAGGTGCGCGTTGGAGCCGTGGCACGTTGGCCAAGCCCCGTGTTGAACGCCGTGGCACGTTGCCATATTTATCTGAGGACCTGATTCCAAGAAGGTGCGTGTTTGTGCCGTGTCATGGAGGCAAGGTTCGCGATGCACTCCATGACACGTTGCTTGTTATTCCGGAAAAATTTCCACTAGTATGTTAGCACACTTAGGTTCATTTTTAATAATTCTGATTTAGTTGAGCAAGAACGTGGGTTACGGTGCAGCTTGAGGGGACGAAAATTCTAAGGTTCTTCTCTATCTCTTTCTCCTTTATTTCAATTGTTTAGTATGATTTACACTCATTTGATGATGTTTAATCCACAAATGAGTGGCTAAATTCACTTCTTTATGAGGTTAAGAAATAATTGTAGAGGATTGTAATTATTGATCATTTTGGTTTTTCATCTTTTCTTCCATGGTTGTTCTCTTAATTCTTGTTCTTACTGCATTAATGTGTGGCCAATGTTAATGTATATCTAAAAAGTCCGGTTTCACCCCGAAAGAGAAAGAAATTGGAAAGTTGTGAATTGATAGGATATGATCTCTTCTTAGTTTGGAAAAAGTGAGAATTGATTTACCTTCAGGATAGAAATATACCTGAAAGTCGTATTAGTCAATTAAGGATACGATTTTGTATGGCTAGAACATGAATTTCTTTTATCACGTAAATGTAGGTGGAAGGTTCATGATTCTGTTGGGTTAAATACTTGAGTTTTAATCCATAGGCAATAATTCTTGACTAGCAACCGACAAAGGTTAACCAAATTGTATCGATAAATTACTTCCGACATGTTCGTTTTTTAGCCCTCAAGACGCTCATAAATATAGTTCGACTCAAATTGTACATTTGTTTTAGATTAGTATAAATTAGGAGACGAACTTCCAAAATCTTCTTTAAACCGTTGTCTGCATTTTTAGAGTTAAAGTTCATTGACACTTGATTCGATTATTACCTTGGTCCAAATTCTCGTGATCGATACTTGGCTACTTGAGCCATTTTACTACTTGTTCGACCACGTGCACTTGCGTGTAGTCATCTAAAGACCGCGAACAAGTTTTTGGAGCCGTTGCTCTGGGATCGGCAATTGGTAAAATTGTTTCTTGAGTGTTAGTGTACAATTTCTAGATAAGTGCTGACAACGTGGTCTTGATTTTCTTTTTAAATTCTTTGTGATATTTTTTGGAATACCCTTCTTGACATGACATCGTGGAATACAAACGATTTAAATGTGGTGATACCATACTGCGAATCTTGTATGAATTTCGAGGACACCACTTGTGGCAACACCGTAACCCGTGCAACATATGTGGTGGTCAAGAAGACCATTGGGATGGGTCCCACGCATACTCCTCCCCGAACCCCTACTATGATCCTTTTTGTTGTTTTTAATGAAATATAGGCACATGCTGAAAATGAGGACTTGGGACGCCAAGCTCGAATAGAAGACATGCTGAAACAACTCCTTGAGCAATCAGAAGCAATGAAGGAGGCGATGGCAGCATTGAGAGTTCAGCAAGAAGAGAATGCAGCGGCTCTAGAAAGGATGAGCGTTAAAGTCACGGAGATGATTGCTGAGGCTGAAGCTTGTGATAAATTGCAGGTAACAGTTGTAGGTGATATTTAAGAGGAACTACAAGAGGAAGACAAGGGTGAATTTTTGGATGAAGCCCGATAATTAGAATCTCTTGGTTGTCCCCGTGATGGGCTCACACTTAGGGAAAATTCATTCAGGGAAGAAGAGATAGAGTATACCCCATTTGTCATTAATGGAGAGACAGATGTTGATGCGGAGAAGGTGTATACAAGTAAGAAGGTTAATCACAATGCAGTTTCAGAGTCGAGGTGTATTGGACTCCACTCGAAGCATTTTTCTACCTTGAGTTTGGTTGACGACATAGAAATAGAGTCTTCCAAGCTTATAGAGAAATGTCTAGAGGAGGACCAAGCCCCGTAT
>JACEIK010013402.1:0-10408 GCA_018107945.1 Datura stramonium
CTACTGGCTATCTATCAATAACTAAAACAACATAACATAAACCTTACCTAGCCCCATAAGCCGGAAGGTGAAATCATCACAATCTATTTACCCCTACCCAGGTCATACCATATCACCTAGTAGCTATAAGCATCCTGCCGGTCCCCTGGGTTCAGCTTGGGCTCGCTGAGCCCCTGACTATAGTTGTACTTGAGTCCGGAGGACTCCTAAAATCAACACGCTGGGTGCAAGCGCTCTATGGGGGAGTATAAATTCCAACCCCGGCAAAATATGGGGAACTGGCATCCCATCTTCATCCCTGGCGGACGACATACCACTCCATAGAGCGACGTATCCTCGCCCTCTGGTGGGCGAGTCGATATAGCCATTAACCCTGGGGCGGTCACGGAAGATTTACGGGTAATCCAGCCCAAAACAATACAATCAAGTCTCAAATGATAACATCAACTACATATAATACAAACTGAATAAGATAATAACATAATCTCTAACATGTTGTACTGAGTCTCATACTAAACATGATATAATACTTCTGACGTGCTTTACTAAATTTCATACTCAGCATGATATACTGTTTCTGAAATATCTTACCGGGATTCATACTATTTTACTATACTGGAGAAACTAACTTGCTGAAAGAGACTGGATTTACATACCTCGACTGATGGTTTACCGATTAACTGACGAGATTTGGCTAGAATTCAGCTATTCTCCCCAACTGTAATCATATTCACGAAATAATAGGACTAAATTCATTACTATACTGGAAGATAACGATAGTTCATATATATCTACTGATTATTCTTTGGACAACGTTTGACAGTGTAATCGAATGAAAATTTATGAGAACCCTTCGTCCTCCCCCTGTTCTGATCGTTTTAGAAATGAAAATGACTTAAAGTTAAAGGGTGAGGCCTCTATATACTTGAAGCCAGTTGCATAGCAATGTGGCACGCTGGCCATCGGGCCAATTTGGCTCCGTGCCACACTGGCCATCGTAGAGGAGGTGCCTCCATGCCACGTTTCCCCTCTGGGCAGCACAGTTCGGCCTCCTCTTGCGAAAATCTAACTTGGCACCCATTCGGCCTTTCCCCAGGCACTTTCCTCGCACGTATGGCATTCTAAAACTCCCAACCAACATGTGAATAGGAAAACAAAGTGCTAGAAACTTACGGGGTGTAACATGTTTCAAATGACTCAAAGCTGAAACAGATAATTTATTGAAAAGCTAAACATGTGTCGAACCTCACTTTAAGAACATGCATGTATGCAATTGAATTGATGAGCAATAAATATGCGAATCAAGAGTTATATAAGACAGTAGGAGACTCGTCACTTAACTGACATACAATGATAGAGCTTATGTGGTCGCGACTATCACACTCAAGTAGGTAGAGCCATCCATAATCTTTCCAGGGCTATGGACAATAACATGATATCGATATCAACATCAGGGCCCAATCGGAACAGGGGATAGCTCACGAGGGAGGTCCCAAAGTAATATAATAATATCAACCTATGTTGGTGCGTAGTTCGGGGGCGTAGCGTGATCGACCCTTAACCCGATCGGTGCTAGACTCTTCTCCCAAAAACATGCAGTGCTCTACATCATACATAATGAAGCTCAACATCGTCTGTTGACGAAGATGAAGATGAACTTACTAAAAATTCAACATCATATGAAAACGAAGCACAATATTGTCTATTGAAAAAGCTCAATAATGAAATCATGCATAGAATCGACATCATGTGGAAATGAAGCTCAACATTGTCTTTTGACAAAGCTCAATAGAAAAATCATGAATAAGCTCGACATCATATGAAGATGAAGCTCAACATCATATGAAAATGAAGCTCAACATTGTCTTTTGACAAAGATCAATAATGAAATCATGCATATGTGATTCTTTATTTGGAAACACACCACAAGCTAAAATATGGAAGTTGGGAGAATTTGCTTCAAATAATATGGTAAGCTTATTTCGGGAAAATCATCATTCGAAATCAACACGTGGGAATAGCCAAAAGCTTTACTATACTTAGAGATGCTCAATTCTCATTGAAATCGTAATTATAGACATGGGTAGCTTCAATTCGTGATTTTCCTCAAAATCTCTCATCAATATTATAGTTATTTCGAAATACATACTTTCCATGATTAGTCAGCAATGGGCTTCAACATTCAAAAAGGTAAAAACATGTATTTATTTGAAATCATTGTAAATCAGCCCATGCTTCACAATTTGATATTAAAATCATAATCACTTCATACCCATGTATGAAAATTGAAGAATTATGCCATTGAGTAAAACCCCATACATGATCATAGGTGATTTTCATTATTCGATAGGATTTGGGGATGGGTGTGGAAGGAGACACCCACTTATAACCCTACATACCTGGAAAAGGTGGATTCCAACATTGCCAAAGATGAGATTCCAAAGGAAACCTTGAGAACTTGCTCTAAATCACCTCTTCAACCTCTAAAACTTGCATGCTTGAATGAATTAACATAGAATAGGCTTTTCCCCTCTCAACACCCATCAAAATGAGTGTTAAATGACGTAGTATAGGGCCTTAGGATAAAGGAATGAAGGAAATACCCTTACTGATTACGCAATAAATTTGTTCACTGGGGCAAACAACGGATGATCTAATGGGTTGTTGGTGGATATCACGACCCATGGTATCCGTCTATTCTATGGACTGCTCAAGCCTTCTATCGTATTCGGACCACAGATAAATTATGTTTTCAACGTCTATAAATTATGAAGCCCATCCATGAAAGTTGAGATCAATGAGATGCGTATTCTAGCATGATGAGATGTATATTATGAAAGTATGATTTTGAATTACCCATTTCCATGTTCATGTTTGGGAATGATAAAGTCTATGTCAAGCATGTTTAAGTATTGGGAAAGTCCATATGACAAAGTATGTTTCATGATTTATCTAAATTTCACGTTATTAGCTTACCACATGTATCTTGGAGTCTAGACTCCCCCCTATTTTAAGCCTGTGGTATGGTTGGAGCCCAAGGATCCTCATGTTATGATTTCAGATTTATGCATGTATGTTATGAGTCAGCTTCATCACTATAAGATGGTTCAGCTTCATTAAAATATGATAGAGAGCATATGCATGTTTTTGGGAGTAGTGTCTAGCATCGAGTAGGCTAAAGGTCAGTCAACCCTATGCCTTAGAACTACGGCCAATGTAGGTATGTTCAGATTATTAAAGACCACCCTTGTGAGCTTTTCCTACACCTAAAGGGCCTTCAACTTGATATCAATATCATGGTAGCATTATTAGCCCTGACAAAGCTTTTGAAGGCTCTGTCCACTTGAGTGTCATAGTCGGGACCACGTAAGCTCTATTGTGGTAATGTAGGTAATATGACAAGTCTCCCATTTTTCGTCACGATTTCAGTTATTCATGTTCATCAGTCATGATATTATGTTTTTAGCAGGTTGGCCCAATGTTCATTCTTACTTTTGATTACCAGTCTTCAGCTTTTGGTCATTCAATTCAGTTATGATATTTAGTTAGGTTCAGATCATGATTTTAGAAAATAGCATGCAAGCCCTACTATCAGAATCTTATCTTGATCACGTTTTCATGATATGCATGACTTATGATTTTACTTACTTAGCAATTTTACTTATCTTATATAGTCGGTATATTTCACTTACTGACCGCATACTCTATGTTTTATCATTTAATGACACAGGCTCGGATATTCAAACACAGTAGCGTCATTAGCCAGATCTGCAGCATTAGCACTTTTTAGTCAAAGTTGGTGAGTCCTCATCTTTCGAGGGCCCTTCTTTTCAATTGTATTTAATATTTTCAGTTTTAGACTATAGTGAGTTAGTTGGGGTCTTGTCCCATCAACTCCTCAGTCGTAGAGGATTTTTGGACATAGAATGTATTCAGCTTCGGCTAGAGTTATGTATTTCGATGTTATGAGATTATCAGACTTCTACTTTGTTAATTATATTGATATTTCCGATTTATTATGATTGATCTAGATTTCATGTTCATGCCATGGTAGACTTGGAGCCTCTCGGGGTTCTTTTTCCTGTGTCTCAATCCGAGCCTATGTTCGGGTCGAGACAAACTTTGTATCGAGGCATTAGGTTTTGAAGTGTACTAGTGTGTCTGAAAGCCATGTGAAGTAGAGTCTTTTTCATGGGTGTGAAGTGCGCCACACTTATGATGAAGAGGCTACGAAATTTTTAGGAAATGTTCCCTTCTTTATGATCTAAGTCATGCGATGAAATGTCTCTCTATCTTTCTAACTCGTGCTATACGCATTTGTAGAATCACGCCTCCACGCTGAGTTAATGAAAGAAGAAATGGAAATAGAAATTACCACGAGAATGGAAACGGATATGGGCACCAGCAGGCCCCACCAGCCTATGAGGAGCATGTACCCGACCAAGTTGGCCATGGAGAGTTCAAGGTAGCTATATAGATGCTAGCTCAGGCCTTGGCCATTCAAGTCAACCAACAGGTGGTAGCGCATGTCCCTCAGAACGGGAATGTGGCGGCGGCATGAATCAGAAATTTTCTGAGGATGAACCCTATGGAGTTTCTTGGATCAAAGGTGGACAAGGATCCACACGAGTTTATTGATGAGGTTCTGAAGATCACCCGGATCATGGGGGCAACGGGTGAGCAATGCATTGATCTAGCCTCGTATCACTTGAAATGGGTCGCGGACATCTGGTTATAGAAATTGAAGGATAATAGGGTAGTTGGAGCAGGCCCTATTGGTTGGGAGGAGTTTCATGTCGCGTTCCTGGATTGGTTCTTCCCTCGTGAGATGAGGGAGATTAAAGAAGCCGAGTTTGTGAATCTAAAGTAAGGGAAGATGATAGTACATGAGTATGCCTTGGAGTTCACTCGCTTGTCGAAGTATGCACCTGAGATGGTGGCAGATCAAAGAGCCTGCGTGAGCCGGTTCGTGCATTATTTTCAAGGATTGCCGGACATTGACTTTGCTTGGACAGTTCTGTAGGCGCAGAAGATGGAGGCGATGTAGGTGAGTGAGCGGGAGAGAGAGGCTAAGAGGGCCAAGAATGATAGCTTCAGATTCTCCCAGCAGAGACCTAGTGGGCACCGTCAGCAGTCCCATCTGAGATCTTCAGCCCTAGCGCCTTCATCTATGAGTGTGCCATCCAGATCTAGAAGCGATCATAGGGGACGAGCATTAGGCTCTAGAGGTCAGGGTAGCAAACCCGCATAGACCAGCATTCCAGAGTGTAGCAGATGTGGCCGGAGACACGTGGGTCAATGCTTAGCTTGTTCAGGTGCTTGTTTCATGTGCGGGAGGCCCGAACATATGCTTAGGGATTGCCCAACAGCCAGATAGGGTAATAATAGGGGCCGAGGCTCAGCCTCCAGTTCAGCAACTCCACCAACATGCCTGGGTCAACAAGTGGCATCTACTAATACAGGTGGTGGACAACGTCAAAACAGATTCTATGCCCTAGCATCCCATCAGAGCAGGTGGTCTCCTAGATGTGGACACTGGTATGTTATGTGTCACAACTCGAACGTAGGCCCGGATCGCAACATAAGACAAGCATCCTTGAGAGACCCCGTGTTGGCTCATGGCATGAACATTCATATAACTCAATCAATAAAACGGAAGAATTAACATGATAATCTTAGTGGAAGTCTAAAATAAACATAACATCAGAATACACAAAATCTAAAGTTGAATACATCCTTTTTGTCTGAAAATCCTCTATGTCTGATGAGTTTATGGGACAAGACCCCAACTAACTCGCTAAGCTGAAAATTGAAAATACATAGAGAAATCTGATAAAGCATGGTCCTCGGGAGATGAGGACTCACCAAAAAGCCTGAGATGCAAACTTGGAAAGGCTGGCTAAGAATGGGGCTGAATCTGGGTGTTGGGGCCTGTATCATCAAATGATACAACATATAGTATGTGGTCAATATGTATAATGTGCTGAGTATGCAAGGTAAGTAAAACCACTTAGATAAGTAAAATCATTTAAAACATGCATAACATAAAACATATACAATTAAGAATCTGAGAGTAGAGCTTGCATGCTATTTCTTTGAATTCATGATCTCTACATAACAAAACATCATAACTGAATCGATTAAACCAAAGCTACAATCTGATAGTCATAAGAAAAGCTGAACAATTGAGTTAAACCTTCAATAGAACATAGATGAATATGTATATGATGATTGATGAATATGCATAATTTAAATCATGAGGAACAATGGGAGACTAATATTTTAACCGACATACCACAATAGAGCTTATTTAGTCTCAACTATCACACTCAAGTGGGTAGAGCCATCCCAAGCCTTGCTAGGGCCAAGGACTATACCATGATATTGGTATCAAGCTCGTGACCCAATCGGGGGCAAGGGATAGCTCACGTAGGAGGTTCCAATATAATTAGTTTATACCTACGTTGACGCGTAGTTCTGAGGAATAGGGTTGACTGACCCATAGCCTACTCAGTGCTAGATACTACTCCCATAAACATGCATATGATCTCCATCATTTTTCAATGAAGCTGACCATCGTCTATTGACGAAGCTCAATAATCATAAATACATAAATCTGAATCGTACATGAGGAGCCTTACCTCAAACCATACCACAAGATGAACATAATTTGGAGTCTTCGGTCCAAAACCATATGGTAAGCTTAATTTGTAAAAATCATAATCATACTTGAAAATATGGGCATTTCNCATACCACAAGATGAACATAATTTGGAGTCTTCGGTCCAAAACCATATGGTAAGCTTAATTTGTAAAAATCATAATCATACTTGAAAATATGGGCATTTCCCAATACTTTAACATGCTTGAAAATACATAATTCACTTTAAAACATGATCATAAACATGGGTGGCTGGAAAACATGCTTTTAATCATAATATCTCAGCATACTTATACATTCATCACAAATCTCAACTTTCATGAACTTCCCATAATTGGGAATTTTGATTTATAAAACTTGGAACATGATTTTTCATTGAAAATAACGCAAAACTTTCCCATGAATCATAATTCAATACTAGAAACATATTTAGATCATACCTATGTAGAGAATTAGGAATTTCATGCATTGGGTTAAAACCCCCTAGAATTAACATATGAATTTTCATGATATAAAGACAGATTGGGAATGGGTGTGAATGAATTCACCCATTCATTACCCTACATACCTTATTATAGCCGATTCTTAAAATTCTCTGATTGCCCAAAGAAGAATTGAAGAGAACTTGAAGGAGAATAAGCTTGATCACCTCTCTAACTCGCTAACTTTGCACGCATGAGTAAGAATGACCTAAAATGAACTTAACCCTTTTAAAACTCAACATTCATAACTTAAAACAACGTAGTTTACGCCTTAGGATCATAGGAATTACATAAAATCCCTTACTAAATTCACAGGAAATGACTGACTGCCAGTCCCCACGAGGGACTAGATGACTCGTCACTCAAGGCCATGACCCGTGGAATGAATTTTCAAGTACACTGCCTGAGGATTCGTCTAGGGCTCATCTTAGGGGACCTCACGATTCATTACCGGTGACCATGAATCGTGGTCAGCACCCGTCATATGTAGTGCCTCAAATTTCAAGTGGTTCCATTATGCTACTCACAACCCCTCCAACGAATCGTGGTGACTGACCATGACTCATGGAGACCTTTTGTAGGGTACACTGCCATTTTTCTTCACTTTCTCAAAATCATTGCCCACGACTGACTCAACGAGTCGTGGGTCTGAACACGACTCGTGGTCTACTCCACGCTTCATAGAATAACTCATTCTGTAACCTGATGCTAGATTTCCGGTTTTTCTCCATTTTACTCCCAAGTCTGAACTTTGGGCTTCTGGGGTATAACAATATCTCCCCCTTGGGAACATTCATCCTTGAACGATGGAAAATATATATAAAGCAGAGAAACGCAATCATCATATACACATACTGATCAATTAAGCTGAAAACTGACGGAATGACTAACTCTGATTTAGGTACATAGCTGAACTGAATTCACTAATCATACATATATTCATATACATAGAAGAAACTTGTGTACATGGATTGAACTTGAAAACTAAATAGAGTTTTAGGGAAAAAACTGATACCTAGAGCTGGAACTGAGCCGGTGGACAATAAATGTTGGTATCTAGCCATCATGTCTACTTCGGCTTCCCATGTAGCTCCTTCGACATGCTGATTCCTCCACTAAACTTTCATTGAAGCTATTTCCTTATTTCTTAGCCTTTGAACCTAACGATCCAGTATTTCCATTAGAATCTCTTCATAACTAAGGCTATCTCTCACACCAACACTGTCCACAGGGACAACTAGAGTTAGCTCACCCAAACACTTCTTTAACATCGATACATGGAAAATAGGATGCACCGAAGCAAATTCTTAATGAAACTCCAATTCATATGCCATCTTGCCAACCCGTTTCACAACTGTTAGGGGCCTACATAATGAGGGTTGAGTTTTCCTTTCTTTCCAAATCGCATCACTCCCTTCATGGAAAACACCTTCAAAAACACGCAATCATCCACTTCGAACTCGAGTTCTCTCCTCCTTGCATCGGCAAAGGACTTTTGGCGAATTTGTGTTATTTTCAACCTATGTCGAATGACCTGAACCTTCTCCAGAGCCACATGGATTTAATCTGGTCCTATCTTCACAGCTTCACCAACTTCAAACCAGCCAATAGGCAATCTATATCTCCGCCAATAGAGAGCCTCAAACGGAGCCATCTGAATACTGAAATGGTAGCTGTTATTGTATGCAAACTCGATAAGAGGCAAATGATCATCCGAACTACCTTTGAAGTAAATCACGCATTCTCTCAACATGTCCTCAAGAGCCTAAATTATTAGCTCCACTTGACCATCCATATGAGGGTGAAAAGTTGTGCTGAGCTTAACCTGAGTACTTAGTTCTTTATGAAAACACCTCAAAAACTGAGAGGTAAATTGAGTACCTCTGTCCGATATGATTGACAAAGGCACTCCATGCAACCGAACTACCTCTCGGATATATAGTTTGGCATAATCCTCTGCCGGATCCGTGGTTTTGACCGGTATAAAATGAGCGGCCTTGGTCAACCGGTCTACCACCATCCAAATGGAGTCATGTTGCCGACCAGTATAAGGCAAGCTTGTGATGAAGTCCATATTGATTTCTTCCCATTTCCAAGTAGGAATATTGATATCCTGAAACACCCTTCCCAGTATCTAGTGCTCGAGCTTCACTTGATGACAATTTGGACACTTAGCTACAAACTAAACAATGTCCTTCTTCATGGCATTCCACTAATAGAGTTCCCGTAAGTCACGGTACATCTTGGTGGCACCTGGATGGATAGAATACCTGGATCCATGAGCCTCATACAACATTCGGCTCCTCAAATCATCAACATTCGGAACACATAAGCGACCCTGGTACCGAACCACACCATTTCCCCCTTTGGAGAAGACCTCTACCCTCTGATTCTGAACGACTTCCTTTAAATTTACCAAAATCAGGTCCTCGTCTTGTCTAGCTTTTACATCAGTCACCAAAGACGATTTGATCCATCCTGAACAATAACACCGCCATCGGTCGAGTCAACCAACCGAACTCCCAACCTTCCGAGTCGAGGCACATCCTTCACCAGCTCCTTCTTCCCCTCATCTACATGGGATGCACTCTCCATAGAGAGACTCCACTAAGTGCATCTCCTACTACATTAGACTTACCCGGATGGAAAATGACACTCATATCATAGTCCTTGAGTACTCCAACGACCTCCTTTGCCGACGATTGAGATCCTTCTTGGTAAACACATACTGTAAACTCTTATGGTACGTAAACACTGCACGTGGATCCCATACAAATAATTTCGACATATCTTCAAGGAAAATACCACTGTGACCATTAAAGATCATGGGTCGAGTAATTCTTCTCATGAACTTTTAGCAGTCTGGAGGTATATGTTATAACCTTTCCATGCTGCATTAACACACACTCAAGTATGATCTTTCAAGAATCACAATACACCACGAACCCATCGATACCCTCGAGTAGAGTTAACACCAGCGCTGAAGTAAGTTGAGTCTTCAACTCCTGAATGCTCCTCTCACAAGCCTTTGGCCATTGGAATTTTGCCTTTTTTTGTGTCAATTTTGTCAAAGGTGCTGCAATCAATGAGAAATCTTCACCAAATCTCCGATAATAGCCACCTCAGCCCAAAAAGCTCCAAACATCTGAAGGATTCATCGGTCTAGTGATCACGGGAAAAAATATCATGCCCGTGATACGCTTTACAACTTGAATTAGTCGTGTTGTCTAAGTTATTTTATACATTTTCATGTGATTTTATATAA
>JACEIK010013405.1:0-10816 GCA_018107945.1 Datura stramonium
CATAGTTAACCTTCTAAAGGTCCTCTCAATTTCAGGATCAAGAGAAGTCAAAGGTGATTCTTGACTTCTCATACTTGGCATACACTGAGCACACAATCCTATAAATTTCACAAAAATAATTAAACAAATGTAAAATACAAAATAGCGAAATAAAATTCTAACCTACAAATAATCAAAAACTATACAAGTCCCCGGCAACGGCGCCTAAAATTTGATGTCGCCCAAGTACACACAAGCGCACGTGGTCGTCAAGTAATATAGGAGTGGAAGCACCAATTATCGTACCCACAGAGACTTGTCATTTCAATCGTTATAAGGTTATAACTTTATTAAGCTAATCTAACAAAACAATTAATTTGGAAATGGTTTGAGAAACTAACTACTAAAACATTAAATACAAAATAACTAAAATGGTTGCAAGCTTGGTTTTACTTTGATGATGATGAAAATCTAGGGAAACGGCACATGCTCGATTTCAAGTTGAGTTTTCAAGACGTATTTCACTAGAACGATTCTTCATACAGTTGCTAGTTGCAAGTTACAATCCCAATTCTTGCCACTATCCCTAGAATCCAAGAACTATTTCATAAACCCTAACGCCTATATCCCTATGGTTGCGGAGAAGCATGAAATGATGGTTATGCCTACTTATATTTCAACTAAACGTGGTTGAAGGGTATATCCCTATCCTCTCACCAATGGGTTCGAGGGTCTTTTAATTCCCATTTTTTATTTACCTTTAACCCTTCCGATTCCCTTTCCCAAGTTCAATTGAAAGCCAACAGATTACTTATAAGGTGATCAATCTCATAAATAATAAATCAAAACAAATAAATACAAACAACCACAATAAAGAATTGAATCTAGATTAAATTAATCTATTCAACAACAACCATTCACCATGGACAAAACCTTAAAATTTGAGTTAAGCCACTCATAGAAGAGTGGAAAAGCGAATACTTATTCATCATCATACAAAGTAAAGAGTAAAAAAAACTAATGTAGACTTGGTCTTCCTTCGAAACAGCTTACAAGCATCCAAAGATAAACTATGAAATGTTAAACTCTATAAAACGAGTCGAATGATCTGCCAAAAAATGACTAAAGATTGCTTAACACACGCTCTAGAGGATATATTCATAGTTTAGCCTTGAAATGATGCTTCTGCCCTCCAACAGTTGGCTTTAAAATCAGCAATTTTTGGCCCGGAACAAGGCTGGCGCGCCGCCCCCACCATCTCACCACAGACTTAGTCAAATTTCTAGCAATTTTAGCTCTGGGATGAACCTGGTGCAGTGCCCTCACCATCTCGCCAAAGACTTAGTGTCACGACCCGAGTTCACACCCTAGTCGTAACACAAGACCTAGGGTCACAAATGGCCCCAAGTCGGCCCATGGCATAATCATAGCATGATACTAACAGAATAACAGCTAACAGAATCATAACTGAGCGGAAGCTAACTGAAAAGTCTAATCAACACCATAAGAACATAGTCTATTATAAACATTGAATCAAAAGTAGAATCTGTCTATACATGTCTGAAAGCCTATATTAAACTGATAAGCTTCTGGGAGAAGTCTCCAGCTAACTCCTAAAGTTTGAAACTGAAATAAAACAGAAATAGAAAAACCATAAATCTTATCCTCGGTAGATGAGGACTCACCACTGACAACTGAGGTGGGAATAGAGCGTGTCTAACCGCGAGGTTGAGTCTGAAAACTTGAATATATATCATAAAATGATATAGCACATAAAGTATGCGGTCAGTACTTGGAATTTACTGAGCATATGGAAAACGTAAAAGAACTGAAGCATGCAAGTATACTGAGAGGAAGTAAACTGAATGCATAACTAAAATAAAGTACACTGACCCTATCTGAAATGTATAGATGTTGATGAGATATGCTTATTTGAAAACATTTAAATAAATACAAGTAAAGTTGATGCTTAAGGGTCATGCACATACACTAAGAGCTGAAACTATAACTGATATCATATTCTGCACTAAGGTAACTGCTCAAGACTGAAACTGAACTATACTATAACTTAGCTGAACTGAAATCATAAACTAAGGGAAATACTCTCTACTATGGAAGATCCCTGACTGAGCTGAGGGAAACACTCTCTACTATTGAGGATCCCTAACTGAGTTGAGGGAACACTCTCTACTATGGAATATCCCTAACTGAGCTAATAGAACACTCTCTATTATTGTGGATCCCTGACTGAGCTAAGGGAACACTCTCTACTATTGAGGATCCCTGACTGAGCTAAGGGAACACTCTCTACTATTAAGGATCCCTGACTATCGTAGTACGAGGTTCTGAGACCTGTATATGCTAGGACCCTGGCCTGATCGATGCTAGGTGCTACTCTCAACAAAACATAATAAAAACATGCAACTGATGACCCTGATGCTAATGTCCTAAGACTAGTCGGAACCACTTTATCTATCAAGGATCTCGAGAGTTTAGAGGACTAATATTATACTAGCAAGGAGAACAAAAAACTTACATTATATGTCTAGTGTACGCTACTGCAGCTAATCAGAGACCTGAGAGTTCAACTAATCATAACATACTAAATTCATGAGCGCCTGATCAGGGCTACTTTCTACTATCAAGAGGCCCGAAGGTCTGAAGGATCATGATCATGTTTTGTCATCGAAATTCATACCATCGTAAGCCCAAAATGTAGTATAATTCATGTTTCTAGATTTAGGTTCAAACCATACTTTAAACATATATACCGAAATCGTGGTAGAATCATGTAGATATTTCATAAGGGCCATATCTAGAAAATAATACTAATTCATGATGAAATTCTAGAAATCATGATATTATCATATCATATACACAATTCATGAATTTGAAAGTAATTTCATAAACATACATGGCTACATATCAAGAGGGTCTTGACATTCATAGAAGACATGTGAGAAATCATGCATAGATTGAAGCCCTAATACATACTTTTCTAGAAATCAAGAAATTAGGATTTTAACATAAGTTTGGGACACAAGGATGAAAGGATATCCTTGTTGAAGTCCCACATACCTGACTTGATGAAATATAACACTAGAATTCAGATCTTAAAGCCCTTGAAGAAAACCCTAGGTGATCTTGAGCCTTGAGAGAGGAGAGGAAGAAGGATTTTGGGAGTGTTTTGGATGGAATGAGTGATTAGGCTAGGTATTCTCTTAAATTCGTCCTTCCTGATACCCAAAACAACATCACTTAAGAGTTAGAAGCTTAGAATTGTACGAAAACACCCTTGAAAATTCGCAGAAAAATCAACACTGTCAGTTACCACGAGTGACATCACGACTCATGGTGAACTTAACGAGTCGTGGTGTCCAAATCGTGAAGTGTACAGACCAACTTCACCCTCCAAGTATGCTTCTGGCCACGACCAACTCCACGAGTCGTGGAGTCACATCACAACTTGTGGCTGCCTCCCATGGTCACCCCTTGACCACGGACCCTATCCAACTTTCCTTCACTTCACGAGTCACTTAACAACTCATGATGTCTCCCCACGAGTCACTAGATGACTCGTCCTATGGTCCGGGCAATATTTTCCTGTTTTCTTCGCTTGAACCCTCGAGTTTGATCTTAGGGACTTTCGGGGTGTTACACTTAGCCAATTTTTCTACAATTTTAGCATGTTTGATGCATCACTCTCACTATCTCGCCAAAGTGTTAGTCAAATTAGTGCACTTCTGGACCCTTCTAGCACGAGGCCTCCTCCATCTCACCAGAATTTTGGTGAGTTTCTCCAAGTCTGTGAAGCTATGGGGCTCCACGCCCATCATCTTGCCAAGGTATTGAAATGATCATCTTCTGAGGTCAAGTAGCTGGCACAGGGCGCCAGGAAAAGCACCAAAATTGATGAAATTTTGCCAAGGAGCTAAAGACCTAGCGCAGGGCACCCACCATATCCCCCAAGCCTTCTTCTTAGCTTCTCAATTCTTCAACTTTGGTTTATTTTGGGTCCTTTTCCTTTACTTTCCTGCTCAAAACACCTTTAAAATGTTTATTAGCATACAAAATACACAAACATACGAATTTATGCATTTCATAAGGATTATGAACTCAAAATAAGGTAAAAAATGGGCAAAACATGGCAAATAGGCATAGAAATATGCCAAACATCACCACCCCACACTTAAACCATTGTTCGTCCTTGAATAATCTTTTACTCCACACATAAACTCACCTTTTACCATCACACTTGGTACCTCTAATAATTCACACTCAACCAACTAGCATAGAATATAGATCAAGTGGTTCATCAAAAAACAACAATTCTCATCAAACACATGTACATGGTTCACAATCAAGACTACATAACCTCTATAATTGACTCATCTCTCAAAACATAAGGCCAACATGATTAAGTATAAAACATGCAACAAATAGTACACCAACTTAGACATCTTGTGGCCCTCACTTTTAGTGATGTTCCTCTCTCAAATTACCAATGCAAATGCATGGAACATAGAAAACAAGGCACTCTCACGCTCACAAATGATGTAATGCACATATGTCACATACCATAAACTTTCCCTTCATGTATATTTTGACTACTTAGTTGTTTCAAGATATTCAGATCACAAGGTCTTTCTTGGTTGTAATGTCGGCTAAAGGACAGGTAGGAATGATATTTATTTTATAGTGACTACTGCCCTAAGCACTTTCAAGACATTTTTAACTTTTCAAGTCCACCACCTTTTTCTTGCTTGTTCACCTTTCTCTAACTCACCTTTTTCTTTCTTTTCTTCTCATGCCCCTTTTTCACTACTTGACTTCTAGTCTCTGCTTATAGAATCAATAAGAATTTTGCAATTAAAGTTGTATGTTTTATTGTCCTAGCAGCAAGTAGGCAATACAATTCTGTAGGCACCCTTTTTCCCTATTTTTCTTCTCTTACCACAATTTTTCTTTTTCCCTTAACATTATACTTTGGTGGACCATTACTTTTTAAGTCTCAAAGTGCCTAAGACTACTTTGGATTAACAAGTACGAGGTCTCACAAATAAATGGATTAATCTACTTTCGCAGCTAAGAAAGAATAAGGCTTTATGGTTCAAAAGGGGTTAACTAGGGAGAATGTACAGGAAGGTAAAACAAACATGGGAAAAACTTGGCTTTATCAAATAAATGACTTGATTATCCTCACTCCCTAATAATTAGTTATCCTACATACACTTATGCAAGTTCTATATGTTCCAATATGTACACACAAGACAATTCAACTCACCTTTCATGGCAATCAAGAGTCTAGTCGTCTTTTTACAGCTACACATCCACACAATCATATTGAATGACATTGTTCATTATTAAACCCTAAGAATCATTTTTGAGTCAAATTAAAGATCTATGTGTTTCTCTCATGGATTCCTCACTTATGCATTCAAGATGACCACTTTACTGACTCTAGCATAGCAACTAAGTAGAATGTCACAAGCACACAAGTGAATGATCTATAACTCAATCCTAAAAAATAAAAAAAGTGACTAAATTCCTTAAGACGGTCATCATCCATCTATCATAGGGAAGGGTCACTACTTGATACCTACAAAAAGAAAAATTTACCCAGCTCAAAGGACTCCCTTTCAGAAAAGAACCGAGCCCATAAGAAAAACCAAAGGTTGGGTGATGTACACTAATTTTCAAAAAATTTTAAACAAAGCTCAAAATGAACATACTCACCCTTGACCAACAACAAAACTAACTAAAAAAATTTTTAACTAAAACTAACAATCTCAACAACTAAAAACAAACAAAGTATCCAACATCCCAAGGCATCACAAGTCATCATCATACTAGCTATTACATCCCAAGACCTAACAAATCATAAAGCTACTATTATGGGAATGAAACTATGTTATGTCCTATAGATATAGCAATTAAAGAACAAATAGGAATCTTTCCTCCACCCCACACTTAAATAGTGCATTGTCCCCAGTGCACACAATCATAGCAAAAGGTAGGGAAAGAAAGAAACTTTCCTGGGACGCTAAGCATCATCATCAGTATTGTAATCCTGATCCTCCTCATCATCATCACCATCAACCTGCATAGCGCCCGTAGTAGCATCATCCTCCTCATCATCATTATCCAGATCATCAACACCCTCAGTTAGCACAGTAGCCACATCATTATCAAGCGATTCCTCAAAAGCACGTCCCCCTCTACACATATATGGAACTCTCCGTGAGTAGGTAAATATCTTCAAGGGCTTCCATCTCCTCAGCTATAGCAGGTCGGCCGCCTATTCTCAACTGCAAGTCAAGCATCCCAAATAAACGACCTACCAGCTCTCATCACGAACCTGATGATTTTATAATGATGGCTTTCACTGCAGAAATGACAGACTCATTTACCTTTGTAGTATCAATCATCTTTCCTGCTAAGTGCCCTGTGCGAGGTAGATGCATGTCCGCTTCTTCCTCTACAATGCCTGTTTCTCGCAAAAACTGGGTCAAGAGACTGCCGCTGCAGTATTTCCACCTATAGTTGTCCCGTGATCTCCTCATATTATCCCCAAGAAAAGCACCAAAATTAATCGGTATCCCCTTCATGATCATGTACACAAGCACTACCTGTTATCTAGTGATTTCTATCATGTGAGTCCCCTAGAGAAACATAGCACTAACTATCTTTACCCAAACATTTGCCTCCCTTTTTAAGTAGGAGAACGCAAGTGTGGAGTGGATGCTCTTGTGGTCCTGTTCCCATCTGGCGGATGAATGCTCACCGCAGAGAGTGTGACAGATCTCACGGTAAGGAGGCCTTGCAGGCAATACAAAGTACTCTGAAGGATCTACTGCAAGTGTGCCAAAAAAGCATTGAACCTCTTGTAAGTGGACCACACGACCTGACCTCTTATCTATACTTTGGTGCTCTCTCCAGATGTGTCCCAGTTTGTGTAGAATTCTCTTACCAAGGTGAGGTTGCACTCTTCCAGCTCAGCAAAGATGTATCCAACTCCCAGCTCACAGAGCTTGTCCCTAATAGCAGGGAACTCCTGCGCCAGGCGGCCCTTATCAATCCAATGTTCAGGAGCATACTTAGCCTCCGTATGTGTGTTGAACCAGGTAAGCCCATGAGGCTCTACCTCCTATACCCCAAAGCATTTAGCAGAGCTAGCCTTAGATTTTGATGAACTGGCTCCCTTTGTACCTTTCTAGAGCCTCTTTAAACCTTTGACTGCTACTTCAATTTCCATTCTTTTGCTACCTTTTGGTGCCATGATACTTGTCAAGAAAAATCAAGAACTACAAAAGATTAGTCCGTGAATAACAAGGCTAGCTAATTAAGTGTTTAAAGGTGCAAATTTGACCCCACACTTAATTCGCTAGCATAATGGTGAGACTCTGTCCAATGGGGTACTCAAGACTTCCCCCATCATCATCCAACCTCACAACATTAATTCATTTACAAACTCTAATTCCAACCAAGTTCATGAATTCTTTTCAACTCTCCTCTAATATTAAGCTCTTCAAGAATGCCTAAATTGACCATCACTTTACTTTCCCTCCTTCAAGTATTAATTCAAATAATTCAAACATGGAGGTAGCGTTATTCAACTCATTCAACAACCCAACAAACAATTTACTACTATCCATAATGAACCAATATGAATTTCAGCTACTCAAGACTTATTTACATTCAAGCATTCAAGACCCATGTACTTTCTCTTTCTAAAATTAATGGATCTACCCACCCAATTCTTGAATTCAAATCACCCTTCCCATTCATTCCCATAACTTCAAATCATGATATCCAACCAGAAATAAGTTAGTCCAATCAAGGATACACATTATCATGGAAGAAATTTAGACATTAAAACTCATGAAACCTATAATATAAAATTTAAGCTTTTCACCAACAATGATGATTTGAGTCTTGAATCTTGGGGAAGAAGGATGTGGGAGCATGCTTTCAACATTACCTAAACAAGAAAGAAGGAAAATACTTACTTGAGTTAAGAAGATGAGCTTCACCAAAGCTTGAAGACGACAACAATAGAAGGGAGAGGGGAAAGGGGAGTTAAGGCTTAAGAGAAGGAGGAGAGAGAGTTTTTGCCTTTTTTTGTTTTTTAACTTTTTCAAGGAAAAGGATGAGTGGGAAATTAAATAAAGGTGTGGGGCCTAGGTTTTTGATAATTTTAAGGTCTTTGAGACAATATTGACCCAAATTGATCAAAAAGTTTCACCCAAAAGACCCCTGATGCACCGTCCACTCTGTCTCATCACAGACTTAGAGAAAAAGATTTCTTCGGGAATGGGTGTTGGTGCAACGCGCCCCTCATAGCACCAACTGTCAGAATTTTCTCCTAGAGTTTAACACCTTACCACAGGTATCTCACCCCCAGACTTAACATTTTTCAGCTTATTTTCCCAACTCTTTTTGCCTCTGAAACTTTGTTCATCCTTACAAAACAAAAAAATGTAAAAATGTTAGAACGATGGGTTGCCTCCCACCAAGCGCCTTAGTTATAATCGTGACATGATATTCATGGGTTGCCTCCCATGTAGCACCTGATTTAACGGCGCGGCATGACTATGGTCCTCGTCACTCCATTCGAGTGAAATAGTGACCAAACTGATAATTCAAAGAACTTTCATACAACTTATGCTGCTCAATCAACCGATTACATCCTCCAGGTTCTTTTGTCGTCTTAACTGTGAAGTCCTCGTGGTGAGAACGCATCCTTTCTAATATAAATACTTTAAACTCTGCTTCTTGAACATCCACCTTCATAGACATCTTGCTCGTGTTTACTTGTATGAAGGCATACACATTAGCTAGAAATCCTCTCCCCAAAATGAGGGGAACTGCTGCATCGGCTTCGTAATCTAGGATTTGACCACTGGAAGAATGAAAGGTCCCACCTTTATCAAGACGTCTTCTATTATCCCATCAGGATAGGCTAGAGATCGGTCTACAAGCTGCAGAGGTAGGACGTGATTTACCTAACCTCAATGTTTTGAACAGGGATACAGACATCAAATTGATGCTAGAACCCAAATCACACAAGGTTGAACCAACTTTCTTGTCTCCAATTATCATAGGAAGGGTGAATCTCTCGGGGTCCTTAAGCTTTTTCGAAAGTTTATTTTGTACCCCAGAACTACACTCTTCTGTAAGAGCCATAGTCTCAAACTCCGTTAACCGCCTCTTGTTGGCCACAATGTTCTTAAGGTACTTAGCATATTTTGGAACTTTCTAAAAAAGCTACACCAAAGTAATGCTCACATGTACCTGTTTCATCACGCCAAGAAACTTCTTGCAAGTTGTATCGTCCTTCTTCTTTTGGAACCTCTATAGGAATGGGGGCGGTGGTCTAGCTACTACAACTATTGGTTGTGAGTTGATTGACTCCTTGACCTCACTCCTGGACTTCTCAACCTACTCATCATCAATATTCGTTTCTCTAGGGATAACCTCACCCAATTCCTTACCACTGCCCAAAGAGATTACACTCACATTTTCTTTGGGATTCTTCTCAGTGTTACTCGGAAGTGCTCCCTTCGGCCTGTTCATCTACTACAAGGCCAATTGCCCCATTTTCCTCTCAAGCTCATGGATGGACTTTTGCATCTCATTCACCACCTGAATCTTTTGCACCATACATTGCTCCATTGTCTCCTCAAGAGAACAGCTCAATTGCTGGCCCTGAGGCCTTGGATAACCATTCTGGGGCCTTTGCAAGTTCTAGTTCCCTATCCATGAGGATTTGTTGCATTCCGGTACCCTAATTATAGCCATTACCTGCAAAACCTCCACCATGATTCTGTTGTCCCACAAAGAATATAGATTCGGGATTAAGTGAACAACCTGAATATGCACGGACTTCTCCACATACTTCACAAGACGGTGGTGGTGTTTGCATCTGACGCATCTGCTGCACTTGGCTTCCTACTGGTTTGGTTACAAGTTTGCTAATTAAATTCACCAACTACCTAATCTCTGCTCTGATTGCCGCAACACCATCTACCTCAAGCTTTTATGGCACCTTTGCTGCTGCAAATCCTTTACCTGAGTCCTGATAACCCTGAGTCCCCGCTGACATGAGGTTCAAGAAAGCCTCAATTTCATCATAAGTCTTGGACAGAATTTGTCCCTATGCGGTAGCATCAAGCAGGATCTTTGACTCGAGCTTCAAACCCTCTATAAAGTTATGCCCAATTATCTCCTTAGGTTGTATGTGATGCGTACAATCTCTCAAATAAACTTTGTAATGTTCCCATGCCTGAGCTAAGGTTTCACCATCTTTCTATACAAACCCGGAGATCTTCCCTCTCAACTCCTTGATTCTCCTTGAAGAGAAAAACCTATTGATAAATTTGTTGGAAAGAACCTCCCATGTGGTGATAGAACCTGTTGGTTCATTTTAAAGTCACTCCTTGGCTACACCAATCAGTGAAAACAAAAATAAAGTCAGCTTCACATATTCATCTGACACGTTCTGGTGATGGAAATTCTCGATCAGCTCCACGAACGTCATCAGATGCCTGTAGGGATCCTCGTGAGGTTTTCCCTAATATTGGAAAGTGTTTTGGACCAACCGCACGGTCCCTTCTTTCAGCTCAAAGTTTCCAGTGATAGTCGGCTTGACGATCACTTTAGAAGCATTCTCCAAGTTCGGCCTCGCGAAATTCAACAGTGGAACTTTCTCTTTGTTGTTGCCCTGTGTCTGCTCGTTGTTCTCCATAGTTAACCTTCTAAAGGTCCTCTCAATTTCAGGATCAAGAGAAGTCAAAGGTGATTCTTGACTTCTCATACTTGGCATACACTGAGCACA
>JACEIK010013405.1:10830-26276 GCA_018107945.1 Datura stramonium
CTTCAACAACCAACAAATAAAACATAAAATATAGAATAGCGGAATAAAAATCCTAACCTACAAATGATTAATCAATCTTCAAGTCCTTGGCAACTGGAGAAAATGACTTTCTTAAATTATCGCCTTACTAAAGCTGCCAAGACAGCCCAGCGCCAAAAACTTGACGTCGCCCAAGAGCACGTAAGCGCACGTGATCGTCAAGTAATATAGGATAGTGAAGTCCCGATTATCGATCCTTCATAGACTTGTCAGATTAATCACTCAAGGTTAACTCTTTGTTTTGCTGCCCTAATAAACACAGATAAAAGTGGGGAACGGTTTGGAGATTAAACAAGTAAACTTGAAATGTAAAATTAACTATTAACTAAGATTGTTGTAAGCTTGTTTGTACTTCAAATGATGATGAAAATCTAGGGAAATGACACTCTCGCTTTAGGTTGAGTTTTCAAAACTTGATTAACTAGATTGATTCTTCCTGAGGTTGCTAGTTGCAAGTTACTATCACATTTCTTGCCACTCTCCCGAGCATCCAAGAACTATCCCATAAATCCTAACGCCTATATCCTTATGTTCGCAAGAGAAGCGTGAGACGATGATTGTAGCAACTTGTATACAACTAAATTGGGTTGAAGGGTATATCTCTATCCTTATCAACAACTTCTATCCTTCAACTAATGGGCCAAAGGGTCTTTGAATTCCGGTTTTATATTTACTTTTACCCTTTAGTTCCCTCTCCTGAGTTCAACCAAAATCCAACATATTTTTTTTCGAAAGGTGATCAATCTAATGAATAATCAATTAACATAAGTAAATATAAAAAACCTTAACGAAAAATCAATACTAACACAATCAATCTATCAAACATCAACCATAGCTATGCCAAAACCCTAGAATGGGAGTTTAGCCACTCATGTTCAAGTGTAAAAACAAAGACATAATCATCATTCGAAGTAAAACAATAAAGAAAAGAAGAAGACCTAAGTATGAACTTATCTCTCCTCCAAAGCTCCGTTACAACCTCAATACGATCAAACAAAATGATGTAAGATAGCTAACAAATGACCTGAATGTTATATTTATAAGTGAGGCCTCAAATGATGCTTTTTCCCTCAAGTAATTAGCTTCAAAATCAGTAAAATCCGTCCCGAAATAGGTCTGGCGTGTCGCGCCCTCTAGTGCGCTAGATTTGACTCAATTTTCCTCTAAAGCTTTTGTTTGAGTGCCCCACACCAGCCAATGCACCAAGGTGCCAGTTAAATTTCTAAACCTCTGATCCTCCAGGCGCCTCACGCAACCCAAAGCACCAGAGTGTTAGTCAAATTTTTGAGCATCTGAATTCTTCTGGCACGCCACTTCATCCAAAGCACCATAGTGTTAGAAAAATTTCCTAAGATTGGGATGCTCCTAGAGATCCACGCCTCTCATCTCACCAAGGTGTTGATCAAATTCTGCTCTGAAGTTTGGGACCTGGCACGTCAGGGAACTCAAAGAACCAACTTTGGTGTATATTTCTCTAAAGTTTAGGGGTTGGCGCGCCATGCCGCCATAGCACCAGGCAAACTTTTGCGAACTCTTCTTTCTTCACGCCTTGGGTCATTTTTTAGTCCTTTTTTCTTGGTTTCCTACTGAAAACATCTAAAAACATTTGTTAGCTCAAAATACACATGAAAACATGAATTTATGAATTTCATAAGGATTATGAACTCAAAACAAGGCAAAATATGGGTAAAAACATGGCAAATGGGCATAAGAATATGTCCAACATCATTTAGTGATAGATGTTATTGTATGCAAATTCTGCCAATGGTAAGAACTTATACCAAATGCCCCCCAAACTCTATTACAAAGGCTCGAAGAATGTCCTCTAAACCTGGATCATCCTCTCTGACTGTCCATTTATCTGCGGGTGGAAGGTCGTGCTTAAATCCAACCTGGTACCTAGTTCAGTTTGCAGGGTCCTGAAAAAATGGGAAGTGAATTGCGTACCTCTGTCCGAGATGATCGATACTAGCACCCCGTGCAATTGGATCACCTCTTTCACATATAGTTTAGCCAGTGTCTCTACATTGTAAGTCACCTAAACAGGAAAGAAGTGGGTAGATGTAGTCAGTCTGTCAATAATAACCCAAATGGAGTCAAACTTCCCCAACGTCTTCGAAAGGCGAACCATGAAGTCCTAGCTATCCGCTCCCACTTCCACTCTAGCGTGGGCATTCTTTATTGTACTCCTCCAGGTTTTTGATGCTTATAAGTGCTGACAGTTTAGGCATTGAGCAACATGCTCAACAATATTCCTCTTTATTCTGCCCTACCAATGGTGTCATTTCAGGTCATGATACATCTTAGTGACTCTGGGATATATAGAGTACCTCGAGCTGTGAGCTTCTGCCAATATAGTTTTAATCAGCTCACCAACCTGGGGAACACATACATGTCCCCTTATCCTCAAAACCCCTTCTTCATCTATTTTCGCCTCCTTTGCTTCCCCTCGCAAGACTTGGTTGTGAATCTTACTCTACCTTACATCCTCAAACTGCCTATATTTAACTTCCCCTAGCAACAATGATTTATCATCTACACTGGCTAATATTCTGCTTGACTTTGCTAATGTGAGTCTCACCTGGTTGTTGGCCAATGTATGAACCTCTCTGGCCATCGGGCGCCGAGTAGCTTCCAAACAAGACAAACTACCCATGCTCATTGCTTTTCGGCTCAAGGAATCTGCCACCATATTCACCTTCCCTGGAGGTATAAAATCATGACATCTTAGTCCTTAAGTAGATTCATCCATCTCCACTGTCTCAGGTTGAGGTCCTTCTTGGAGAACACATATTGCAAACTTCAATGGTCTAAGAACACCTCACAATGATCCCCATACAAATAATGCCTCCAAATTTTAAAGGCGAGTACCACCATTGCCAATTCCAAGTCACATGTGGGTTAGTTCTTCTTATACAGTTTCAGTAATCTTGAAGCATACGCAATGACTTGTCCATCCTGCATTAACACAATACCCAATCCCGATCGTGAGGAATCACAAAAAACCATAAAATCTTTACCTTCTTCAGGTAGTGCCAGAATAGGTGTCACAGTTAGCAAGGTCTTTAGCTTTGGGAAGCTCTCCACATTCTTCGGACCACTGGAATGGCACATCTTTTTGGGTCAGCTTTTGTCACGATTCAAATGACCATGATTGGCACCTATACTGAACTCTTAGTGGGCAAACCACATTTCTCCACTCTTTACCCCAAAACCATCGACATTCAGAAAGAGTAAAACAAAATTTTGAATATAAAATAACAAAACATCACTAAACAAAATGAAAATGATAACCACTCCTGTTTAAACTATTCCCAGAATCTGATTGTCATTGCACATGAAGACGTCTACCTAATATTATCTAAGATTGTGTCAAGATATAAATAAAATAGCAAATATTAATGTCTGGACAAGAGACATCTTCAAAGGAGGAGTATAACTACACATCTGGCGTCGCACCTTTTCGTTAATCAGCTGCTTTAGAGGTGAGGTCGAGATGAGCTTGCGGGATCGGATTCTGCACTCAGAAAAGAAATGCAGGAGTAGCGTTAGTGCAAAACACAGTACTGGTAGGTATAATCGGCCGACCTTACATAATAACCTCGATATATGAAAACAACAATATAAAATTAGCTCAGAACATCACTCATATATAGACAATACACATTTCAAGAATTATTTTTCGTCAGGAGCTAACCAGCTTGCTTACTAGAATGGGTCTTCGCTGTAGCAGTCCCTTGACCGTTGCATGGTCTCATCGCAGTGGAATGAGTCCCGCTACAATGGTACTGCCTTGGCAGTAGCTCAACTTAGTTGCACGCCCAATATCTTACTAACTCTCTACAACTTACAATCACTATAATCATCCACATTGTTCATAGTCATCAATAAATAATTGATACCATATAACCACACAGGATATAGAATGAATCATTAGTAAAGATTGCACAACTCCATCACGAGTTCTCATTTAACTATTCCAACTATCAAGTCATTGCAATGCCTCAACAATTCAGATGGAAAACACATGACTACAAGTTCAGTCCAGTCAGATACCCACATACTCAATCCGATTTTCAGTTCTTACAGTAAATCAAATAATACAATGAATGGTGACATGCCGGTCACACGCCTCTGTCACATCACTATGAACACTCAATCATTGAACATCTATGTACACATACTAAAGGGTCTTATTTCTTCCCTCCCATTCATGACCTGCAGGGAACACTATAAATCCATGTACTACACCGGCGTGGTACCTTCTCCCACTCATATGCTCATTCGAATGCTTCCCTCATACACGAGCCAATCAATCATCGTTGCTCACTCGAATTCTCCCCTCGGCTACGAGCCACTTATCTCAGGATTTCACAGTATCCACATTCATCCTCATAATCACTACATTATCATTAAATCCATTTACATGACTTTTAGGAGGCCTCGTCTTACCTCCATTAACTTAAACATTTGAACAATTTGAAGTCATTCTCAACAAATATAAAAGAGCATGAACAAACATATACATTCACTTTCATATTGCACAGGTAACACATCGCATTAGGATCACTCAATCAGGGAATACAACAAGGAAAATTTAAAAAACTTAAGGTCTTGAGACAGTATATACACATTATCATTCCACATCCATACATGTCATTATGAAAATTCTACCTCCTTCTAAACCATAACCTACCTTATTTTGGTGGGTTCGAATGTCAATTACTCTACTGGAGCCTTGCCTTTCCTCAATGCCTTCAAACATTCAAAGTCTAAAAATAAGAGATTAAGATAATTCAATAGTCTTCTTCCAAAATCAAGGGTTTTGAGAATTCAAACCCACCCTATTCTACCCATTATCACAGTCCACTTCATTTCCCATGGCTTTAATTATTTAACATTACTCCCTCAAACCCTTTTTAAGGCAGTTTCTAAGGCTAAAGGCCACAATTTCACCTAGTTCTAGGTCTCAACTTTCACATAAACCTCGTTCTACAAGAACTTCGCATTAGGGAGTGATCATTACTCCCTTCCAAACTTAGGGATCAACACCCATTAGTTCCCCATTATTCATCCCAACTTCTACCAACCTAGGGTTCTTTTGCTAGCAATTCCACCATTAGGGATCCTCCCTTGATTCATTGGTGTTAAGTATTCGAACGTAGAATAAGTAAGTCAAGTTTCTTTCCTTGAGAATGGGAATTGTTTTGATCTTGGGGAAAATCACCTCTAGCTCTTGGGAGTTGGTAGTTTATAAACAATGGGGCACAACCCATGAAATCCCACTTAAAACTGATTTCCATCATCCACTGCAACGGTCACTTTTCTGCTACAGTGGACACGCTATGGCGGTCAAGGCATCTCCATGGCAGATCTGGCAATTATTCTCTTAGTCTGTTAGAGCGGAACTTCGATCGTAGTAACGGTCTCGCTACAGCAGAAAATCCCCCTCTGTAGTGGTTCCCCATAACCAGTAGCTACCAAACTTGTTCTCAAACCACTCCCCAACTCAGAATTTTCACTAACAGTCAATCAACACCTTCCTACCCACAACTTAGGCCAGTTAGGGTGTTCCATACTTATTACACTCGTAATGACGTATGGGTCATTACATCAGATACCAATTAAAATACTGTCCATCCTCGAACAACCTACAAAAGTAAGGAAGAGAGCATACCAGATTCCACAAATAGTTGAGGATATTTGTTTCGCATATTGGCCTCGGTCTCCCAAGTGGATTTCTTTATGGGACGATTCCTCCACTGGACCTTTATCGTTACAATCTTCTTCGATCACAACTTGCAGACCTCTCTACCTACTATCGCCGCTAGCTCTTCCTCATAGGAAAAATTATCATCTAGCAACACCAAGTCCTGTTTAATTATGTATGATGCATCTCTATCGTATTTCATTAACATGGAAAATGGAAGGTTAGATGTATTCTTGACAGTCCAGGTGGCAACGCTAATTCATAAGCATAAGCTACTTCCCCCACACATCAAAGATCTTAAATGTCCCAATGTATCTCGAGCTAAGTTTACCCCGCTTCCCAAACTGCATCACCCCCTTCATGGGGGATACCTTGGGCAAGACTTACTCTCCCACCATGAACTCCATATCTCTCATATTCCTGTCTACATATTGCTTCTGCCTTCTTTGAGCAGCTACCATATATTCTTGAATTATATGAACTTTTTCTAAGGACTCTTTTAGAAAATCAGTACCCCAAGGTCTCACCTCAAACGCGTCGAGCCATCCAATTGGAGATCTGTGTTTCCTCCCATACAGAGCTTCAAATGGCACCATGTCAATGCTTGAATGATAACTGTTATTACAAGCAGACTCCGCCAAGAGTAAGAATTTATCCTAATGGCCACCAAAATCTATCACACAGTCCCGGAGAATATCTTCTAACACCTAAATGGTTCTTTTCGACTGTACATCTATCTATGAAAGGGTGTGCTTAAATCCAACTTGGTACATAGTTTTGCCTGCAAAGTCCTCCAGAAATGGGAGGTAAACTGAGTACCCCTATCCAATACCATCGAAACTGGCACCCCATGCAATCGAATCACCTCCTTCACATATAGCTTGGCTGGTCTCTCAGCACTGTAAGTTACTTGAACAGGTAAGACGTAGGCAGACTTAGTCAGTCTGTCAACAATGACAGAAATGAAGTAAAACTTCCCCAATATCTTTGGAAAACAATGCACAAAGTCCATTTCTATCCTCTCTCATTTCCACTCTGGGATGGGCATCCTCAAAAGTACTCCCCCATGCTTCTGGTGCTCGTACTTCACTTGTTGACAATGCAAACACTGGCGGCATAATCAACAATGTCCCTCTTCATCCTTCCCCACCAATAATGTCACTTCAAGTCATGGTACATTTTAGTAACCCCAGGATGGATGGAGTACCTCGAGTTATGAGCTTCTGCCAGGGTGGTTTTAATCAACTTATGAGGATGAGGATTACCTGCGAAATCGAGGAAAATCGCCAGGAGAATTGAGAGGATTTGCACAAAATAGGAGTGAAAAAGTTGAGAGATGAAACTCAAACTATCTATTTTACCTTTTACTAACCACGTTGTCCGCTACAGCGGACCATTTTCCGCTGCGGCAAAACTATTGTAGCGGGAAACCCACTCGCTGCAGCGGATGAGTAAAACAGTGATAGTTCAAATTCTACCACAGGGCCCCACCATACCAAAAACCCCCCTCTATAAGAAGTTTGACAAAATTGGGAATACCTAGGACACCTGAGCCAGGAATAAGTAATCACAAAACCCGAAAGAGGGGTGATTACGTGATGGATGCTCAAGTTTGGTCAGCCCCAAATGGAGATTAATAATTCCGTGAGAAATTGATAGGCTTATCTTTGGGAGATGTAAGTATAAGGCATAATATAGGGATCCTACAATGATCAATCTGGGGACCAAGACACAGAATCGATAAGCCCCGCTACCGGCTAGAAGTGGGGAAATCTATGACCCATGTTGGGATCCATATAGGGCGAATAAAAACACCGCCTATTTGTTGTAGGGTTGTTCAAGGATGAATGGATTTCTAATTAGTATCTTATGTAACTGCCCACTCAGCCGTTATAGCACCTGACCGCCTAAGAGCGGGTGAATTTAAAAATTTTTGAAAGATAGGAATGAAATCTCCAAAAAATAAATGGTGTAAGAAGAACAAGTTAGAATGGGCCAAGTCACAATAGGTGGACGCAGGCGCGCGTCTGCCACGACGGGTTACCCTTGCCATAGCAGAGCTGCTGCAATAGTAAATGGTCCCGCTACAGCGAGTGACGCGGACCACTGTGCCCATTCCCATTCCGATTAGGCAATTAAAACCTATTCTCTAAAAGAGGGGCTTAATAAAATTTCCCAAAACTAGAAAATAGATTTTTGGAAAAAGAAGAAGGGCTAGGAGGTAAAGATTCGTCCTCCATAGCTAGGACTTTCTGCAAGAACTCAGGAATCAATGCAAGGATGAATTGGGAACATCTTGATGATAGTTTGGCACCCATGTAGGCTATAGTTTACTCACTTTTCTGTTATACTTTGATTAGCTAAACATATACGTATGTATGGTTGATATGCTTTTGATGGGTAGGATCGAAACTTAGATAATTTGTTGTTGATTAATTGAAATTGATGAGATTCTGAGGATGGACAGATTAAAGAAAGGGAGTAGTGATATCCCCATAATGTGAAAATCCCTTGGGGTTAGATTGCATTAATTAGTCTATGCTCAATGGTGTATGTGGGATCGAATCAATTGTACGTAGATTGAACTTCAAGCGTTGTTGTTGAATACATTTTACTGTGTATAGAATTATAGTCATTCTTTCTGAATTGAAATCTTGGATGGCCATATCTATGCGTAATGGTGTATGTGGGATCGAATCAATTGTACGTAGATTGACCTTTGGCCATTGTTGTTGAATACATTTCACTATGTATAGAATTATAGTCATTCTTTCCAAATTGAAATCTTGGACGGCCACTCATATAAAATCATGTTGAGAAGATGCAATAACTGAACGGTTAATAGATTATGATTATTATAAAACATGAGTTGAAACTCGTAAATTAGGGTAGTTAGACTTTATGTAATGACCTTTATGTGTTGCGGTTAATATTGTATTGTTTGGGTTGGTGAAATTTGTTCATGTTGATGGTTGCACTATTGAAAAGTTAATTGTTGAAATAAGCTTGATATGATGTTTCCTCCATTGTGATGGGCATGATAGAGATAAAATACTAGATGGGGTAGAAACAATACGTGGTAGAAATTGGGACGGAAACTGGTTGCAGTACTGCCAAACAGTACCACTCAGCAGGTATTATACCGCTACAGCGAGACCATTGTGGCAGCAATAATGTCGCTGCAGTGGAGCCCAAACCAGCGAGTGGGCCAAGTTGTAATTCCTTGTAATGATTTAATGCAACTGATACTATTACTATTTGGGTACGAGATTGGGTTCGGAACTATGCATTGGATTATACTTGTTGATATGTATACATAACTCTTGTCATGTGCGAATTATTATATGTTATGCTATGATGTGCGTCCCGAGATTAAGGGGCAAGTTGGTATAGATCGAACATGTGCATGAGATAATGTATGATATGGAGAAGTAAATCATTGATATGATGGTGAATGTAAGGCCTGGGGTCAAAGGCAAAGAACTTGGATGAACAAGATAGTACGATCAAATTCTTAATGAGGGTTGGAGACATGAGTGGCTCATGCCCGAGGTGAGCATTCGAGCGAGCGGTATGAGAGAGTACACAAACATGTGTGGCTAAAAGACCATGCGGTTGGGTGTACGAACATGAGTACTCAGACAGGTATGATGAAGGCTTCATATGGCTGGGTTTACAGTACATGAATTTCTAGAGTCCCCTACAAGTCATGACTGGAAGGGCATGCATAAGATCCTCTGGAATGTGTTTACAGTGATGTGACAGAGGCGTATGCCCGGCATATCACTGATGGATGATTGTGAGATAGAGATTGTGTGGGTATGGTTTAATTATACATACGACTGTAGAGATAGAAAGGTACAGGTATACAAGTATGATACAAGATATACCGACATGATTCAGGTTGACGTGAGAAACATGTGTAGAATGTCGTATATGGCTATATGGTTCAGGTATGATATATTATTCCATTTTCATGGTATGAGGATAGGTATGTGAATGTACTTTAATGTTTGGGGAAAATCGACTCCCTCGTTATGTTTTGATGACTTTGGTGTGTACTTGAATTTGTTAATCCATATTTTCGATTGAATGTCTTATTTTAATTGATTTTGTGGGTTACGGAAGGTAGCACGATGGGGTAAACAAAAATGTAGTGAATTATCGGGAGACCGCGAGTAGACCTTGTTATTTTGATGTATTTGACTAAGAAAGGTCGGAAAATCTTGTAGATAATTAAATAGGTTAATATATGGTAGAAATGGACTGGTCAATCATAGTGAAATGGTAAGAGAGATAGTGGTGCTATGGAGTTTTATAGAGGAAATAAATAGAGCTGGATCAGGGGAAGATCGGTTACTGACTGCTGGGTATATCGTTGCAGCGGACAAATAGCCGCGGTAGCGGGACCCCTGTGGCGGTCTGAGTACTCGCTGCAGTGGAATAGTTAGGAGGCAGATTGGAGATAAATGATGGCTAGAATGGTAGGGTAATTTCAAAAACCTTGATGAGACTTAAGGAAAGATAATGTAGTTATTAAAATTAATGCGTGGTTGCACAAGTGGAATAATTGTTGAATTTAGTAACGTTAATTGTATGTTGATTATTATGTTGTTGTGTGAACTAACCTTAGTCGGCCAATGATGCCTACCAGTATGTGTGGTGTATTGATACTACCTTGCTACACCTCTTTGGTGTAGGTTGTGGTAGGTTTAAAGTTCTTGATTAGCATGGAGTACTCAACATCAACTTCCGTGTTCTTTTTCTCAGACGAAGTTGTGTCATTTTGTCTTTTCATGTATTCTATTAGAACTCTTGTACCTTTCTAGACTAAATCTTAGGAGAGTCATGGTTTGGTAATCTTGTATTATTATTTTGAGTTATTATTGATTTGTATAAGTTAATGAGGAACTTGGGTATTGATTGTAATGTTCCACAAAGGTTCTCCTATCGAGTAGAGTCGATGTAGGTGCCCGCACGACCCATCTATTTGGGTTTGTGTTAAGTTGGTATCTGAGCCTCTAGGTTACTGAACTCACAAGTACAAGAGCAATGTCGAGTAGACTCTAGCGGATTGGTGTGTAGACGTCCACATATAATATTCAGGAAGCTATAAGGCATCTAGGAAGTTTTTGCTTTATTTCTATCATATCGTGTTGTCCAAATATGTCGATCGCCTGGGCTAATTACAATTGGTTTCTGGAGGATTCCAATTGGTATCTCGACAGGCACAACTAGTATCCGATTTTGTGAGGTTATAGAGGACATGAGATAAACTTGTTGGCAGGATTGACTTGAGTTGGCCAGAGAGATGAGAAACGTACAGGTGTTCGGCTTAGCGAGTTTCACTACAGTGAAGGATGTCTTGTTTCCGCAAAAACACTACAGCAAAAGGTGTATCGTTGTCATGGTTCCGCTGTCGTGGTAGGGTGACCACTGCAGCAGACATGTTCAGGCAGAATGTCGGATTCCAGAAATTCCAAATTCCCCTATTTTGAATAGAAACTACAAGCATCAAGTAACAATATCATTCAAGCAATTGTCTTACAAGCACCAAACTAGGGCTACCCAAAAACCAGAATGAAAGCTAAAAACATGGGGAATGCTGCGTCCATCTAACTGGAGGCCTCGTGGTTGCTGTTGCTTGCGTCCTTGTCCGCTCATTCCTTGAACTCGCTGAGGAAGGAGAACTCAGGGAGGTCCTGCCTAGTTGTCTGGGATGTCCTGGAACTGGGAGTAAGGGTCTTTAGGATCTTCTTTATCCCCTTCCACATGCAGACAAGTAGCTTGTCCTAAGAACGTCGCCTCCTCTCCCACTCCAAGTCCTCCCGAAGCTCCACGTGGGCCTGAGCCAAAGCAGAAATTGCCCCTACACCTCCCCAGAGTACGTAGCTATTGTACTAGAGGGTTGACTATTAGTACGAGGTTTGGGAAACCCTACAAGGAGCTCCCGCATAGCCACCATCTCGACCTCGATCTGCTCAAATGTCCTAACTGATCTGGAAGTGTTGGCCCCACCATCTCCCTCAGTCAATGCGGTCTTCCTCTTTTGTAGGCCTCTCCCTAGAGCCCACTTCACCCTTAAGGGATCGAAGGGCCTGTCGCAGTCCACAATGACATCTCGAGACTCTTAATGGATGCCAGCCCGCTTGCAGAGCCTAGTGATAAGAGAAGGAAATGGCAGGCCGGTGATGGGCTTCACAGAGAAATACCTCCACTCTTTAATAATCCGAGCCCCCGCGTTCACCCTCGCCCCACTCAAAACACAGCCCACCACCAGGGCTCAAGGATAGGTCACGTCTGTGACATTGGAGGAGGACGGATCCTCCAAGACACTAGGTTGAGTCACCTCCTGGCCTCCACTGTAAAATGCGAGCTCTCGATGCCATCCTCATGACGCCCCAGTTAGTCGAGGCCCTCTACTCCTCCACCACCAGAGTATCCACCAGCCATTTCCCATTCTGTTTACATCCTAAGCCTTCAGCTCTCCCTGAGAGGGTTTGGCAGACTCAAAGCTTTATTAATGGAAGTGGGATTCAAGGTGATCTACATACCCTGGAAGTAAGCAATCGGCTCGTCCCATCTCCAAGACACCATTGGGAGGTTAGCGTAAAACTCTCTCACCCAGGCCTCATTAGCCTTACCCGAGTCCTCCACCAACGGATCCCAGCTGATCTCCTGGAGGAGGGCATAACACTCTGGTACCTTCTCCTCTACATCTTGCATGCAAAACCCTTTCTCATCCAACAAGACCTTCGCAACTTGTTCATTGTGTTAGAACTGACACTGGTCATTTACAAAGCGAATATAGTTCCCTGTGTGGATGCTGCTACTAGAAGTATCCATATTGATAAACCTACATTGATAAAAAGTACTAGAAGAGGGACCGAATGACTAGGAAAATGGGAATTAGAGAAAAGAAAAGTTAGGGTTCAAGGGGGAGCCACTGCCACACGAACCACTGCAGCAGATGTATGGTTGTTGCAGCGAGTTTGCCATAGTGGAGATAGGTCTGTTGTCACAGTACCGCTACAGTGGACATTGTCTTCCCCAGACCTTCGAACCCCATCAATGGAGGTTGAAATTCCAACCTTTGAATTTCTTTAATTAAACTACAGATCGGGCAAGGGGAGAACTTGCCCAAGCCCTAATGACCATTACCTATACCGATAGGGTACGAATTCAAGCCCAAAAGCTTCAAGAAATTCAAACCACCACCACCCTACCCAAACCCTCTCATTTTTGACCCCACAACCCCATGAAATCGAGAAAAACGCAAAGAACAGTAGGGATCACTTGAGAACGTAAATACAAGTAGCATGATATGACAACTAGCCATGAATTTAAACGGAACCTACCCATATCACCCTATAACTACCCGAAAATGAAAGAAATAGGCAAAACACAACAATGATTCACTAGCAAATGAAGTAAAGAAGCTATGAGGATGATGATTACCTGAGAAATCAAGGAAAATCACTAGGAGAATTGAGAGGATTTTCACAAAATAGGAGTGAAGAAGTTGAGAATGAAATTCAAATTGTCTATTCTGCCTTTTATTGACCACGTTGTTCACTGTAGCGGACCATTTTTCGCTGCGGAAGAACCACTATAGTGAGAAGCCCACTCGATGCAGCGGACGGTTAAAATAATGATAGTTCGAATTCCACCGCAGGGCCCCACCATTTCAAAACCCCCGCTCTTAGAAATCCGATAAAATCAAAAATGCCTAGGACACCCGAGCCAGGAATAAGTAACCATAAAACCTGAAGGAAGGGTAATTACGTGATTTGATGCTCAAGTTCGATCAACCCTAAATGGAGATTTAAACTTCATGAGAAATTGTCAGGATCTTGTTTGGGATATGTAAGTATAAGGCGTAATAAAAGTGTCCTGCAACAATTAGTCCGAGGACCAAGACACAGAATTGATAAGCCCTGGTACCAGCTAAAAGTGGGAAAATTTATGACCCATGTTGGGATCCATATGGGGAAACTAAAAACACTACCTTTGTATCGTAGGGCCTTTCGGGGATGAATAGATTTTTAATCGATATCTGATGTAACGAATCACCCAACTGTTATAGCTCCCCAACCACTTAAGAGCAGTAGAATTTAAAATTTTTTGGAAGATTAGAACAAAATCCATGAAAAACAAATGGTGTAAGACGAACAAATTCGAATTGGCCAAGTCATAATAGGTGGACCCAGGTGCGCGTTCACCACGGCGAATTACCCTTCTCCATAGTGAAACTGCTGCAGCGGTAAATAGTCCCGCTGTAGCGGATGACGCAGACCAGTGTTTCGAATCCCATTCTGGTTGGGAAATTAAAACCTATTCTATAAAAAGTGGGGCTTAACAAAAATGCCAAAAATAGAAAATAGATTTTTGGAAAAAGAAGAAGGGCTAGGAGGTGAAGATTCGTCCTCCATAGCTAGGACTTTCTGCAAGCATGCAATTGGGAACGTCTTGACAATAGCTTGGTGCCCAGGTTGGCTGTGGTTTACTCACTTTTGTGATAGACATTGATTAGATAAACATATATGTGCACATGGTTGATATGCTTTTGATGGGTAGGATCGAAACTTAGATAATTTGTTGTTGATTAATTGAAATCGGTGAGATTTTGAGGATAGGCGGATTAAAAAAAGGGGGGGTAGTGATATCCCTGTAATGTGAAAACCCCTAGGGGAGAGATTGCATTAATAATTAGTCTATGTGTAATGGTGTATGTGGGATCGAATCAATTGTACATAGATTGACCTTCAAATGTTGTTGTTGAATATATTTTCCTGTGTATAGAATTATAGAGTCATTCTTTCTAAATTAAAATCTTGGACGGATATTCATATAAATCATGCTTAGAGGATGCAATAACTGAATGGTTAATAGATTATGATTATTACAAAGCGTGAGTTGAAGCCCATAAATTATGGTAGTTATACTATACGTAATGACCTATATGTGCTGCAGTTAATATTGTATTATTTGGATTGGTGAAATTTGTTCGTGTTGATGGTTGTGCTGTTGAAAAGTTAATTTTTGAAATAAGCTTTATATGAAGTTGCCTCCATTGTGGTGGGCATGATAGAGATAAAATACTATATGGGGAAGAAACAAATCGTGGGAGAAACTGGTCGCAATACTGCCAAATAGTACCTTTGCAGTGGGTACTATACCGCTACAGCGAGACTGTTGTGGAGGCAAAAATGCCACTGCAGCGAAGCCCATACCAGAAAGCGTTAGTTGTAATTCTTTATAATGTATTAATGTAACTGATATTATTACTATTTGGGTACGACATTGGGTTCGGAACTATGGATTGGATTATACTTGTTGATATGTATACATAACTCTTGTCGTGTGCGAATTATTATTTGTTGTGCTATGACGTGCATCACAAGATTAAGGGGTGAGTTGGTATCAATCAAACATGTACATGAGATAATGTATGATATAGAGAAGTAAATCATTGATATGATGGTGAATTTGAGGTTTGGGGCCAAAGGGAAAAAACCTGGACGAATAGGATAGTATGATCAAACTCTGAATGAGGGTTGGAGACATGAGTGCTCGTGCCTAAGGTGAGAATCCGAGTGAGCGGTATGAGAGAGTACATAGATAGGTATGGATAAATGACCATGTAGTTAGGTGTACGAACATGAGTACACAGACAGGTATGATGAAGGCTTCATAC